>OFHV01004333.1:0-233623 GCA_900245895.1 Lacerta bilineata | reverse complement strand
TAAAAAACAAGGAAAATATTATATTCTTATATTTTTGAGAGAAGAAAGGCTATAGCTAGCTGTCCATCTTTTCTCTCTTAAAAAAGTAATGTGGTTAATATGTATCTAACATTCTTTGTCAAGGTTGAATGTTAGCAGGGTCAAGGGGAGAAACTTGGAACAATGTTGCATTGTTATACAGCATATTTTCCAAAATGATTCACCCTGAAGGTTCATTTCCTTCTTGTCTGAGTAATTGGATACTTTGGACACCCTGCAGCTGCTTCAGGTGAGATAATAGCCAGTTATCACAAAGTACCAATGCTCACGTTAATGCTTGTAGACTATTCTGGTCTTGCTAAATAGAGCACAATGGATTAGAAGATCCCTCCCCCTCCTGCTGTTTGAATTTCCAGCCTTTCCAGTGATGCTGGGAGCCTTATAAAGCTACATCCGAGGCTCTCTTGGACAACATTCAATAGTGGATGGACTCAGCAAGGGGCATCAGCCTGCTTCAAAATGATCATACGCCTCTTTCTCAGTTAAGACAATGAAGAAACGACTGAGCTTCTGCTTCAGAATAAATGTGAAGTCCACAGCAAGGCAAATTTCGCACATATGTTAAATTTGGCCACAATTCAGAATTCATGCACACACAGAGAGACACTGACACAAATCTGAATATTTTCAGTATAGTTCTTGACATGTGTTTGAAGGATATATATATATATATATATATATATATATATATATATATATATATATATATATGCTATAATATTGAAACATTTGTACTTTTTATGTTGCTGTTATTAGGGATGGAGGAGAAATTTGATTTGGTTTGCATATAAAGATGAACTTTCCAAGGCTGTGAACCAAAGCACAACCATTCTTCAAAATTCGCACTTTTTCCGCAATATTCAGAATCTTGCAATGCTATTCTCCAGCCAGGTCATTTGTACAAAAAAAAATGCATACTTTGGGGGGTAAATAGTACATAAAAATGCATATGCTGGTGTAAGTAACATATACGCATGAATGAATAATGTTCAGGGGAAACTCTTTGCAAAAAAATGTATTTATTAGGCAAAATTGAGAAATTCACACACACACAAAAAGAGTCTGTAAAATGCTGTGGAAATGTGAAGATCTGAATTTAAGATTAGTAAAATAAGAAACTGAGAGAAACCTCATGTGGTGGAGAGAGCCAGTGTGGTGTAGTGGTTAAGAGCGGTAGACTCGTTATCTGGGGAACCGGGTTCGCATCTCCACTCCTCCACATGCAGCTGCTGGGTGACCTTGGGCTAGTCACACTTCTTTGAAGTCTCTCAGCCCCACTCACCTCACAGAGTGTTTGTTGTGGGGGAGGAAGGGAAAGGAGAATGTTAGCCGCTTTGAGACTCCTTCGGGTAGTGAAAAGCGGGATATCAAATCCAAACTCTTCTTCTTCTTCTTCTTCTTCTTCTTCTTCTTCTGGCAGATTTACCCATCCCAGTTGCCATGCTTAAGTCAGAGAACATGTATCACTGTAACACCTTCTTCTTCCAGTATTGTCATCTATGGCTTAGGCCCTCATCAAATCCTGCAGTATCGTGTTTCTTGGCCAAATCCACAGCAAGCTCTAAGTGTCAGCTCCACAATTCACTCCTGTTCCTTCTCAGAGCAGAAAATGAGAAAGGTGTTGTAGACTCCTTGAACTGTCCCACAGTAAAAATAAAGGTAAAGTACCTCTGGACGGTTAAATCCAGTCAAACCCGACTATTGGGTGCTGCACTCATCTCGCTTCAGGCCGAGGGAGTTGGCGTTTGTCTGCAGACAGCCTTCTGGGTCATGTGGCAAGCATGACTAAACCGCTTCTGGTGCAACGCGGCACTGTGACGAGTGCCGGAGCACACGAAAATGCCATTTACCATTGGCTAAGCACCCCTGTACCCCCTCCACCCCATGCTACACCACTGAACTGGTTGGCAACTATGGAAAACAGGACGCTCGACCACAGAAGCCTTTGAGCTGATCCAGCAGAGATCTCATGTTTTAAAGGAATTTGATGCACAACTGCCCTAGCATCCCAGTGACACATGGCCACAGAGCTTTTGCGATTCATTCTCATCTCATTAGAGGTGTTAGTGGTCGAGGCGGCAGTATTTGTGTACAGCCTGCCTAATTTGTGTACAGGCACATATGCCTAATGCAAACAGGAACACCAGGGCAAAGGTGTAATGACCCCAGTTGTTGATTGCTGCAAAATGTTATTTTCCCCCGGCTGTCTTTGTTCTTCTAAGAGCCCAGTGTCATAGGCCTTGCAGAGCAACGGAGGGAATTAAACAATAACTCGTGTGATTAATGCTGGAGCCTCGGAGAGTGTCCAGAGGGAGCAGAAGGCACCAAAAACAAAGGTCTAAGGACAGCCAAGCAGGTTTAGAGAGCGAGAGCTCTCCATAGCACACAGTTAAGGTTGTTGCGTGCAATCTGTGTGTTCAGTGAGAGCCAGTGTGGTGTAGTGGTTAAGAGTGATAGACTCATAATCTAGTGAACCGGGTTCGCGTCTCGGTTCCTCCAAATGCAGCTGCTGGGAGACCTTGGGCTAGTCACACTTCTTTGAAGTCTCTCAGCCCCACTCACCTCACAGAGTGTTTGTTGTGGGGGAGGAAGGGAAAGGAGAATGTTAGCCGCCCTGAGACTCCTTCGGGTAGTGATAAAGTGGGATATCAATTCCAAACTCCTCCTCCTCCTCCTCCTCTTCTTCTTCTTCTTCTTCTTCTTCTTCTTCTTCTTCTTCTTCTTCTTCTTCTTCACTCTTTGCATTTAAATTAGGGCTATGCAGTGAATTCAGATGAACACTGACTCTGGAATCAAAGCGAGCAACTTTGGACATATTTCAGGAGCAATGAAGAACCCGGGCAACCAAATTAGAATCATAGCATTGGAAGGGGCCACAATGGCCATCTGTTCCAACCCCCTGCAATGCAGGAATCTTTTGCCCAACATGGAGCTCGAACTCATGACCCTGAGATCAAGATTCTCATGCTATCCCAACTGAGCTAAACTGAGTTTTGAGGAGTTTGGCCCTACAATGGAAGCCTCAGAGCCAAAGTTGGCCCAATTCATTGACTATAATGATCTCAGAAGCCCTATTTAGTTATTCAAACTGTGTGGACACATGGGAGCATATGCAGTTCTCCACAGGGGCGGAGGAAGGGGGTGCAGTGGGGCGGGCCGCCCCAGGTGTCACCACTGAGGGGAGTGACAAAATGCCAGGCGGCACTCAGTGTGGGGCCTGCAGTGCGCTCAATCCATGTGTCTTTACTGGGAGTGACGCAGCGGGTTGGGTGCCCACAGGCTCCGGGCTGCCCCAAACAGTCTGCCTGCTGCCTCCCCCTCAGCTGTAGGGCAGCTGAGTGGGAGAAGGCAGGCAGACTCCTCGGAGGCCCCACTGAGTGTCCTGCCCCAGTTCACCCCACCCCAGGGGGGCTGGCCCCACCCCTGGGCGCAAGGCATGCACACCACCCCAGGCCCCCAATCAGCTTGCTCCACCGCTGCTTCCCCACCCATGATGCCTCCTGCCCCCAATACCCGAATAAGAAGGGTTCCCAAAAGAGGGGAAGATACTAGCTGCATTCAGCTCAATGTGGTTAGACCCTGCCTTCAAACATTTGGCCTCAGTGTGTGAAAGGTTGGTGGGGGACAAGCCCCCACAGAGTCATTAGGGACAGGTCTAGCGCGCGCACACACACACACATGCTCCAAAACACAGTTTATAAACCTTTATAACAGCTCTGGAGAACCCAAGATCCAAGGCCAAATGTGACCCTCCGAGTCTATCTGGCCCTGTGGACTTTTCCCAGGCCACACCTTTCCCTAGCTCTTCTCCACACCCTTTGTGTAGTTTTGCCTTGTTGGAATGAGTCCTTGAACTGTGATAATCATGCCTTGTACACACCTGGATGGAGACTGGAGAGATCTCTGTGTGTATATACAGAAACCTCTGACTTTTGCGTGGCTGAAATGTAGCTATATCACCACAATTTCTCCACTTAGATCTTCCCTGGAGTCCATCCATGTTTGCCTCTGGTCCTTGACCACCACTGGAGTGTGGCTCCCAGGAGATCATTCATGATGGCATGCAGCCCTTAAGCAGCAAAGCTTTCACCACTCCTGCTCTATAACTTAGAGAATTGGCATGAACTGAATTCCGACACATGGGTTCAATCTGTGTAAATTTGCTCCTAAATTGCTAGTTGTATGCAATGCTTGAAGATCCCACTTGTGAGAGTTGCCTCCTGAGTTTGCTAGTTCATTTGCTCACCTGGCTGGGTTCTTGCGCCTTTAAGGGCTGCCCAAGATGCAGAAATTAAATAGATGTGGCATGCCCACAGCATCCCATCTGTGTCCAGAGAATGTCTGCCCGTTCTTTCATTTTCTCATTTGTTGAATTAACATTTTATCAAGATTTTGACAGAAAGGAGAAGAGGAAACTGTTGCAGGAGGCAAAAGGACCATGGAAAATAATCAGTGAGCAAGGCTATCATCTCAATAATCCACAAACTCTATCTGCTACTCCAATAACAACAAAACCATATTCGTGTCCATGTTCTTTCCGGAAAGTAATGAAAGCCTTCTGTCTCACAGCCCAGATCTTATGCAGAGTTAATTTGATCAGTCTAGTGATTCTCTGCAGAACTGTCAACTCCCGAAGCTTCCTTAACTGGTTGAATGTCCACCTGTCAGGTTCCTGGTTAAAGGCTCAGAACCAGTGCTTTGCTGCTAGAGAAAAGGTGCCAGTGTCCCTAGAAGAAAAGCACTGCTCAGAACCCTTACCAGAAACAGAAACAAAAATCCGTGCCCAAGGTTAACACAGGAAGACTTCTCTAAGCTTCTCTTGACTTATGAACATTTGTACATGATAATGGAATGGTTTTTAATATGTCAGCAAGGTGTCTTCATCAAGAGTCCATTTTCGTTCGTTTCACCTCTGCAATGCCAAACCTGTGTCCAAAAGGTGGGGTATGCTAATTATTTCACAGATCTTCTGCACTAGATCTAAGCAAACCTACAGTCTTAGTTGGTTGGTTTTAAGCAACAATAACACCTGTATAGGTGTGTCCACTCTCCTGCCAAACCCTTCCAGATCACTAGGCAGCGAAAGCTTAGCCTGGAACCAATGGGTGAACTTCCACTTGTGCAACAGAACTTCCTCTCCTTGCCATTGCAATCACCCAGTAGTTATGGATATGCTTATTCTCTGTTAATATCCTCTGTTAATCTTAATTATATACCCTGATGCCTGTGAGTATGGGTCTCTCGAATTGCTTCTTCGTATGTGGAGAAGGGTTTCTTTCTGTCTGTCCTGGACCAACTGCAAATCAAAGCAAATTGTCTTAGGCTGCTTTGGATATTTCCCAAACAATCCCTAGCATCAGCGCCTTCTGTCCCAACTCCAATGTTCTTACAAGTCTCCCTGATTGATTGGAAAGACTGGGACATTTACGAGTACAACAGATTGTCTGATTATCCCTTGAGATGCCCTCAGTTGATCCCAACTAATAGCACATAGCAAATACCAGCTAAATGAAATGCCCAGTGTATGTGCCACAGATTATGTAATACAACACACAGAGAGACACAAACATGTCCGTGGGGGTATGTATACTAGGGTTGTGCACAGGCCCCCAAGTTCCCCTTATATCTGTTTCTGTGCTTAAAAAAACAACAACTCCTCTGATCTGAATCACTCTGTGCTCTCCCTATTTCAATCTCTGATTTAGATTTGGAGCTACTCCCCCCCCCCACACGCACACATTCACACAGAGAGGCAAAATATAACTATAACCATTTTTTTCCCTTTTTTGGCAGAAGCAGATGAAATTTGCAGGCACAGGAGCCCCTGCCAGAATGGATTAAGCCTGCCAAATTGCAGATCAAAGTTCCTATTCCTCCATAATCCATATTAGGATGATACATTTCTTAGGCAAAAGAAACCTCCAAAATCAGACAGGGATCAGCTTTTGTCTCTTCCTCCTTCTTACTTTAAAATAATTAAAAGGTGGCCAGGTGGTGTGTATTCTAACTTGATTTTGAGTGGACAAAGGGAGAAGAGGGAGCAGGCTGCGGGGGGAGGTGTTGGAAGCCAAGCAGGTAACATGATTTAGTGAGCAAGAAGAGGCTGTGGCAGAGAGCAGCCCAGAATCAGAGGCAAGAGTGGAGGAGTGGGATCAGGAGACAGAGATGAGGTGGGCTGCTGAAGAATCTAAGGAGCCTTCACCTCCTGCTGTGACCAGCTCCCCCACCCCCATGGTCTCCCATTACACAAAGTGGAATGATGAAGGCTGAGCAAAGGGAGACAAGATGAAGGAGACTCAGGTTGTTACGGAAGGACCTGGAGGAGTCGCTTTGGAGAGCGGTGGGAAGGCAGGGACCTTCAGTCCTCACAAATGCCTCAATGGGCCACGATCTCACCTGAAACCATGCAACATCTTGCGTGCTCCATAAGATCTCAGAAGATCTTGGCAGAAACTGGCGCCGGTGCCACTTCTCTGCCGCTGGTATATGCAGCAGGGCAAGCAGGGCACCGTTGGTGGTGGCGCCTTGGGGGCCTCTGTCACCTGAGGTGCCGCCCCACCTAGTGGACTGGCCCTGAGTCAGGATCCAGTGTCTGTAGTACATTTGTTGTGCACGATGAGCGTATCATCCTCCTCGTGCATAAGAAACAATAGTGGAAAAGATTGCCATACATATGATGTGCATTCACAGGCATGATCTGCATGCTCCAAGAGCACCACATTATAATCACTTAAGGGAAAAAATAATGAGAATTGGGCTTGAGTGCATAGTGTATATGGATGCTGGGATGTACTAAAAGGGACAGCACCCAGTTAATTTACTGTGCCTGACTATATTTTGACAGTGCTGGCCATTTTAAATAATAATAATAATAAATCATCAAATAAGCAGCTGGAACCAGTGGAAAACCAACTGTTTCTGGAAAGGGCAGATAGGGGGTGCCTGTCATATCTCAACAAGAATGCTGTCCACAGAAGAGGGGCAGCCACACTAAAATTCCTGGTCTGAGCTAGTGCAGAGCAGGTTTCTGAGATATTTGAAAATTGCAAGAGAGAGACTCCTGCAGACCACAGTGATCTATTGGGTATTTAAGGGATAAGGCAGTCTCTCCCTTATTACGGACCTAGCACCCTATGTGCAAATGGAAAGACTACTATGGATTTTGGATCACTTTTCTCACACGGCATTCTTCTGCTGTGTTGGAAATAAAGTGGTGCCTTGGTTCTCAAACCTAATCCATTCCAGAAGTCTGTTCCAAAACCAAAGCATTCCAAAACCAAGGTGCGCTTTCCCGTAGAAAGTAATGCAAAATGGATTAATCCGTTCCAGACTTCTAAAAACAACCCCTAAGACAGCAATTTAACATGAATTTTACTATCTAACAAGACCATTCATCCACAAAATGAAAGCAATAAACAATGTACTGCAGTCGCACACGCAATCAATCATTCAGTAGCTGAACTGGGTTCCACACAGTCGCACAAAAAAAGAGCAATAAAAACGCAAAATAAATACCAAAAAGAGACAGACCTCAGCGTAACACTCAAATCGGAAGTGTGGCACTCAAAACGGAAGTGTAACTCTCAAAACGAAGCACGTTCGGCTTCCAAAAAAGGTTCGCAAACCCGAACACTTACTTCTGGGTTTGCAGTGTTTGGGTTCCAAGTTGTTTGAGTACCAAGGCGTTTGAGAACCAAGGTACCCCTGTAGTCCTTCTGAGGGTAGAAGTGAGGCTCGCAGTTGTTTGTTGAATTTATACCCCACCCTTCCTCTCGGAGGAGCCCAAGGCAGTTCCAGTTAGCGGAAGAGCCTCTCTAGATCAAAGACAGTGGGCAAGACCTGGTCAGAGCTTCGTACGCACAATTCTCCAGCTTTTAGAAAATTGCACAGCTTGCAAAATTCAGCTTGCAATTTCTGTTTCATTTAGGACAGATTATAGCGAAGCGCGGAAGAACCCGAGCCCGCATTGCCAAAGGGAGAGGCCGAGTGAGCGATTCTCAGCTGCTCCACTGGGGTCAGGTGGACTTTATGCAAAGGCTGCTGTCATTGTCGATGAAGATCTTGGGGTTACATCCACATTGCGTGTGTGGTTTGTGTGCTGTCATTGTGTTGGCTTAGCCCAGATCACCGGATCAGATAGTGTAAGAGCCGCACGCTAGAAATATGATACTGTGCAACTGCCAGGTTATTTAAAAAAAATAAAATCGAGCAATTCTTAAGGAGAGACGCTATAAGCAAGAGTGGATTCTATATAACTGTAACTTAAAAGGTTGACCTTCTTCCCTGCGGAATCGGCACACATGCACAAATCCACGCCTACAAAACCATATTTTCAACGGCGCTGAGCCTATGGATTACTGACTTGGGCTTTTGCACACACACACACACACACACACACACAAAGTTGCTAGGCAACCAGCCAGGGGTTGCTATGGCATTTTCGAGTAGAGCAGCTGGGCCAATCAGTGCTAACTGTGAGCTAGTGAAGGCGTAAAACCTCTAAATTTAATGTCAGTGCAGACAGGAAGGGAAGCTGTTGAGGCATTGTAAGATGCCGATCGTGTGCTTGCTAAATGCGGACAACATGGCCCCTGTGATTAGGACCAGCACACTAATGAATATTCATTGGGCTGATTAAAGCAAAGTCAATTAACTACTTGACTGCTCTTTTTTCTCTCTCTTAAGCATCCCAAACTTGATTATATTCTTCCTTGCTTTTGGAGACCAGAGATACTCCTTGCCATTATTTCTCTCCCTCCCTGTTTCCTAGTGATTGCTATGAATATTTCTTGCTCTATTGTTGTTGTTTTTTTACTGACAATCACACCTCCTATTCTGGGTTTTTACAGGGGGTTTTTTTAATAAAGAAAAAAATCACCAGCAAACTCGGCTCTTCTATAAGGTTACTGCCTTCTGTTACTGGTAAGCTGAAACGGTCATGGTTTGCCTTAAGTTCCTTTAAAACATGAAGGAGATTTAAATACCAAAATACTTCAATAACACAAACACACCCACAAATTTGCACCTCTCTCAAGTTCCAAGACAGGGGAGATCTCAGCAGAGGTCAAGGGCAGTATAGTTTTGAAATAAGCTTCTGTTAAAACAAGGCAAAATAGCAAGATAACCACCTTTTAAAAATAGGAATATTGTGGTAAATCAAATAATATCTCAAAGACATCAAAGTCTTCTAGAGATACATTGTTGTTGTTGTTTTTTTAAAAAAAGGAAAATGAGATTATAGTACATATAGACACTTCTGTAATTATACATTATTTTTCCAAAATATTCTCTCGAAAACATGTCATCCAAGAAATTAAAGTTACACTTCTGTAGAATCCTATTTCTTGCCCTGCTATCAACATGAATAATTCCTGGTGTTTTGTAAGCACCATTCAGACAAATATAAAAATAGATGGTGTGTGTGTGTGTGTGTGTGTGTGTGTGTTATGACCTTTCCTATCTTAATTTGCACCATTCAGACAAATATAAAAATAGATGGTGTGTGTGTGTGTGTGTGTGTGTGTGTGTTATGACCTTTCCTATCTTAATTTGCAGATTCTCCAATTTTAATGTGAATGTTTTTCTTCATGTGGTATTTATAATCTAAATGGAGACTCTCAGATGAGAGACACTGCTCTGAGTCTTCTTCTGTGTGAGATATATTAATAGGTGTATTATAGACTGGGGGAGGAGGAGGAGGAGGAGGAGGAAGAAGAAGAAGAAGAAGAAGAAGAAGAAGAAGAAGAAGAAGAAGAAGAAGAAGAAGAAGAGAGAATGAAGAATTGCTTCCACCCCCCTTTTTTTTAGGATAATGAACCCCCCTTTTTTTTAGGAAATAATGAATTAAAATAATACAGAAAGCTGGCAAACCTGACAACAAAACATGGATTTTTAAAGGAATTCTCAACCATTCCATGACTACATTTATAAATTTGGAGAAACTAAAGGAAAAAGCAAGCAAACACCTGTTTACTTTTGACCCCTCCTCCTGTCGACCAAAATGCCCTTGTTCAGATTTCTGGGTGTCTGAAGGAGCAGAGACAAGTGAATTTGAGGCAAGGAGTAAACAGGAAATTTAACCCATAAAGGTTTAGAAGGAAAATGTGGTTTGCAGGTGTGAGAGAGAATTGGGGACATTTAATCCATGTAGGTGCTAAAATTGTATGATATTGGGTTAGGGGGAGAGAAATGCATGTACCTTTATATTGTACAATGTTAGCAGTGGAATATTTTAAAAGTTAGTAGAAAAAGTTAACA
This sequence comes from Lacerta bilineata, assembly GCA_900245895.1. NCBI lineage: Eukaryota > Metazoa > Chordata > Lepidosauria > Squamata > Lacertidae > Lacerta > Lacerta bilineata. The sequence goes on along the minus strand of OFHV01004333.1, from coordinate 223,327 downwards.
CTATGTGCTTTGACATTATTACTTTTTTCCAAACACTCTGTCTCTCTGTCTCTGTCTCTGTCTCTCTCTCTCTCTCTCTCTCTCTCTCTCTCTCTCTCTCCCCCTCCCTCCCTCCCTTCCTCTCTCCCATCCACTTCAAGCTTTGTCCCCCCTACCCTCTGAATCTGAAATTATAGCGAATGTCCAAAATTTGGGGGATATTGACATTGACATTTGAATTCTGACAATCACCAATTCCACAAATATGTTATTGCTGGCAATCATGTTTCAATAACTTATCCGTTTCCGAGTTTTGTCGGCCTTCAAAAATTCTGTTTGAGACTGTCAACATTCATGTGTGAATGTTGTCATTTGCCAAATGTTGGATATTAACTGCAATGTAGGATAACATGTACATATTATTATGGCAATAATTATTTCCTGTAGGCTGACTTCAAATAAAATGCAAACGCACAACTACAGACTCTTCCCCCGCCCCAACTACCCTAGAGTAAATAGACTGCAAATTTCGACATATGTGCAAATACAATAAATCCACAAGGCATAACACATGCACAAAAATAACAATAAAAAATATTTCTTCATTCCTATGAAAATTACACTACAGCAGCACTAGGCCTGTATTATGAAAACAATACCGTTTGCATTTATTACTTTTTTATTTATTAAATTTCCATCCCACCCATCCTGAAAAAGGAGTCTAGTGGGCAAACAGCAATTAAAATCAAATCAAATCAAAGCACTTTTAAAATATTGAAAAGCAATTTTGAAATCCAGAAACATTTTAAAAATGTTTAAGAGCATGCAAAACAGTCACATATCCTTGCAGCTAATAAATTTCAAGGTTTCCAGGAACAGTATCTTTCAGCCAGCAGGTGCCAGGGTGAACAGGAATGTTTCCAAGTTCCTCCTGAAAGTTAATAATAACAGAAACAAGCCCACCTCACCAAGGAGGTCCTTTCATGAATAGGGAACCACCACCAAGAAAGCCCTGTAATAGTTCGGCGCAGGCCAGGCAGAATGACCGTTCCCCACATCAAATGGGGGGGGGGTTGACATTTGCATGGTTGAGTGCAGCCCCCTGGACTATAGTGCGACTCCTGGTAGTTCGGGATGGCATTGCCTTCCCCCAGGCAGGGATACCTGGGGTCTCCGCCTACCTCAGTTAACCACCCAATCCCTCCTGGGGAGGCGTTGCCAGGGGATTGGCCAGGTAAAGGGGAGGGACCACCCAGCCCACACAATAGAAGGTTTAGCCTACCTGGGAAGCGGCAGTCGGGGTTCCTGAGGACTGGCTGTGCAACATTTTACAGGGGTGCAAAGTTAAGTATCACTGTGAGCACCACCAGGAGCAAAATATGAGGAGGGCTCTGGGTTTCTCAGCCAAGTCTGTTTCCTATCGCCTCACATTATTTCAGATGTTTGAGCTTCAGCTCTCCACAACAGCTCCAGGCGGATGGAACATGTGCAGGATTGGCCCTTGGGGTACGCTTGCTTTTATTTAGTGGAACAGGAAGGCACATCACAACAGTTTTAAATTGCAGAGTAGCAAAACAAAGAAAAGAAAAGAAAAAGAAAGAAAAAAGAAAAAGAAAAACCAACAATTTTCAAGCTTTCTCATCCCAAACTGCCTAATTCAGACAAAAGCTTGGATTTGCTCCGGTGGTTACTCTTACAGGGAGTGGTGTCAATCATTCTCAAAGCTTGTTGCAGCCTTTGCCAACCTGGTGCTCTCCAGATGTTTTGGACCCCAATTCCCATCAGCCCCATCCAGCACATCTGGAAGACCTCAGGTTGACAAATTCCGGCTTCATGGCTTCATCGTCTACTGCAAAGCACGAAGCATTTTTGACATAACCGGGAGTGTCTCTCTCTGTGTGAAAGAATATCTAGGCTGCATGCGGAATGAGATTGGGGGATCTTCTTAATGCTATGCAGTTGGTGGGGGAAAAAACCTCATCCCTCTAGCCAACAAAGAGGTAGGTTTCAGAATCGCTTGGCCATAGGAGGCCACGGTATTAGCATGGAGGGGTGACACAGGGTCAGGATTAAGACGCATTAACAACTTCATGCAAAGGAATCCCTCCCAGCACCTGCTAGGCTTCTCAATCTCTGCATTTCACGAGCATCAAATGTTCCTATAGCGGAAGGTTGGGTTTATCTTCAATGCATGTTTTTTAAATCCTAAACATTCTGTTTCCTGGGAAGGTGACTTGTCCAAATGACACAGCTCTCAATCCCTCCCCCCCCCTCATAAATAAATACCTCCTGCTAGCAGTCCAACAGCTACCAGGCTTCAAAAGATGAATAGGTTTTCAACTGACTATACTACCCGGGTCAGATGCTAGAGATGAGTAGTATCCCCTCCCCCAAGAGCTAGAAAGGGGGTCACTTGGCACTTTGGGGAGTGGTAGACAGGATGCTGGTTTTATTTCATTGTTCAAGAAACCTACAAAACCTATTGCACCAGAGAAAGATTTTTTTTCTCCTCTGCTTCCATTTTATCTCAGCTAGAAGTTGCTAGTCAATTTCTTTCCCTGCGCAAATTTCATTAAGCAACAATGAAATATTCAAGCACAGAATCCATCCAGGAGAATTCTCGCAAAAATTTAATGAAATATAAGGGGGGGGGGAATCAGAGCTCAGGTCCTAAGCCTGGTTTCTGAGCTGCAGCCATTTCCTCCCCAACCCCTCAAGACAGTAAGGTGAATTAAGGTCAACGGTGTCAGCAAAACACATCCAGCCTCAATTCCGAATTCCTTTCCTTCCAGACATTTCATTCAATCCCTTTAATTGTTCTTAAAAAGTGGTTTTCAGTGGCCAGGATCTTTCCAATACACATTAAAGTCCCATTGATTCTTCAGAAAGTATGTTTAGAATTCTAAAGCGAGGCCTATCATTTCACTGATTTTTATTTTTCAAAAATACCATAGTTACCTGTACAGCTGTCCAAGGCTGAATCTGATGTTCCTTCTTCTAGCACAACGATTAATGCACATGATTTGTGGGGGAGTGGAGTGCACATGTTATAGGGTGACCATCTGTCTTCCTTTACTGTGGACAACCCTCTGTTTCAGTCCTTTAGGAATATGAGATTCCCCTTTTACAGAATGGTAGAGTTGGAAAGGACCCAAGGGTCATCTAGTCCTGCTGAGGGCCTGAAGGGTCCTGCTCTTGCTTCTTTCCACTTGGATAGGGGCAGGGCCTGACAGGCTTCATGAGGACTGCAGCTGCTGCTCAGCAGAGAGGGCTCCTCTTTTAAATTGTTTTTAATTTCTACCTGTGTTGTTTTAAATGAGACCATATTGCCTGTGAGCCCTGGGAGGCCTGCACCCTGCCTTGCTGGCCTTTTCCCATCTGGCCTGGGAGAGTGGAGTGCGGACTGACTCCAGCTACAAAAGCTGAGACTGCTGAACGGATTCTTGGGGCAGAGTATTGTTTACAGGGGGTTGAGAGAGCTTGTTGCTGTTACTGATATTATTGCTGTCTCTTTAGTTTTAGATCTTATGATTTACATGGAAATTGTTTCCATTTGGCTGTGTACTTTTTGATGTGTTTTATTTATTGTTTATGACTTCTGTTTCGTTTGTAATTATGTACCGTATTTTTTTGCTCCATAAGACGCACTTTTTTCCTCCTAAAAAGTAAAGGGGAAATATCTGTGCATCTTATGGAGCGAATGGTGGTCCCTGGAGCTGAATTGCCCAGGGGCCAAAACCAGATTGTGCTTTTTATTTTACAAAGAGAAAAGGGGGTGTTGAAAGGAACCCGCTCAGCAGCTGATCAGCAAGAGATCGGGAGAGAGATAAGAGTCCCGGCTCCCTTTCAGCCCCGCCCCCTTGCCCAGGCCTCCTTTGTTGAATGTGCTGCAGAGGGAGGTTGTTTGTTTCCCCAGGACATGTGACTGGCTGATTAGATTATCTGTCTGGAAACAGTAGAAACGGCTCCCTTTCCTTAAGATTTTTCAGAAATGTGAGTTGAACCCCATAAAAATGGGGCTTTTCCTCTTTGCTTTTCCCCCTTTGCAAAAGGAGCTTTGCTTTTCCCCCTTTGCAAAAAAAGCTGCAAAACTTTTAGCTGATCCTCAAAAAAACAGGGCTTTTCCCTTTGCAAAAAAAGCTGCAAAACTTTTAGCTGATCCTCAAAAAAAAACACAGGGCTTTTAGAGGAGGAAAACCAGAAAAAAAATTCTTGTTTCCTCCTCTAAAAACAAGGTGTGCCCTATGGTCCGGTGCACCCTATGGAGCGAACAATACGGTAAATCTTGTCATGTTGTAAGCCACCTTGAGCATAGTTTCAACTATGGAAAGGCGGCATACAAAGAAAATGATGGTGATGATAGCAGGAATCTCAAATATTTTAACCTTCAAATCTTTTGTGGACAGGTTGTTGTAGAATCACAGAAGTGTAGTTGGAAGGGACCCCCAAGGGTCATCTAGTCCAACTCCTGCAATGCAGGAATCTCAACTAATCGTCCATGACAGATGGCCATCCAACCTCTACTTAGAAACCTTCAAGGAAGAAGAGACCACCACCTTTCGTTGGAGTCTGTTCCACCGTCAAACTTCTCTTACCTTCAGAAAGCTATTCCTTATGTTGAGTTGGAATCTCATTTCTTATAACTTAAATTCATTGGTTCGGGTCCTAGGATCCGGAGCAGGGGAGAACAAGCTTGCTCCATCTTCCATGTGAGGGAACTGGATATATATGTTTAGCCTGGAAAAAGAGGAGATTGAAGCCGTAGATAGCTTAAACAGCCAAAGGCCTGGTTACAGTGAAACCACACAGGCTTAGAATTCAAAGCCACGAGCCTTACAAATATGGAGAAACATTTTTCCCCCTCAATAGCAATGAGGCATCTGTGTACTTCATTTATTTTTTAAAAAACCTTGCTAGTAATGTGTGAATGAGGCAGAATGGGAGGTAGTAGAAGAACTTGGTAGGTCCAGGGTCCAAGCTTTAAACTCTTCTACAAGCTATACAAACTATAAACCAACCAATTTTAGTTTTTAAAACCCAGTAAGAAGGGTTTTAAAAAATAATAAAAAGCAGGTACTACCAAACTATGCATCTAACATAATACGTACTTTGCTATACAGTGGTACCTCTGGTTACGAACGCTTCTGGTTACGAACGCTTCAGGTTAAGAATGCTTCTGGTAGCTGCTCCTGGTTGCGAAATTTGACCCAGGATGCAAACGGAAATCACGCGCCAGAGGCGCACACGCAACGGGAGGCCCCATTAGCGAAAGCACGCCTCAGGATAAGAACGGTTTCAGCTTAAGAACGGACCTCTGGAACGAATTACATTCGTAACCAGAGGTACCACTGTATTGATTACAAATAAATAAAAGAAATAATACATAATACAAAAAGAAATACCTTTGCTAGATCAGTTTATTGTACTCTTTCATACAGCCACCCTACCTCAAATAATATGTTTTAAAAACCCTACCATATGAAGGGTAAAAAGTGCAGGATTCCGTTGCAAAAACTTTTTTTTAAGCTTTGAGCAGGTTTTGATGGCCAAATGTAATCTACACACACACACACACACACACACTTGCAGTTTTAGTTTTCTTCTTAGGCAAAAAGAGAGATAGTTCTATCCCCTACCATATCAGGTAATTCTTAATCCTGAATGTGTGCAGAGGAAGAATGACAAAGATGATTAAGGGGCTGGAAACCAAGCCTGATGAGGAACAGTTGAGGGAGCTGAATATGTTTAGCCTGGAGAAGAGGAGATGGAGAGGTGACGTGATAGCTATCTTCAAATATCTAAGGAGCTACCACGTGGAAGATGGAATAAGCTTGTTTTCTTCTGCTCCAAAGGGTAGGAAATAAACCAATGGATTCAAATTACAAGGAATGAGATTCCAACTAAACATTAGTATGAATTTTCTGGTGGCAAGAGCTGTTTGACAGTGGGACAGATTCCCTCAGAAAGTGGTGGACTCTCCTACCTTGGAGGTTTTTAAGCAGAGGTTGGATGGCCATCTATCAGGAATTCTTTAGCTGTGATTCCTTGGAATCCCTTCCAACTATGCAATTCTACGATTCTATATGCTTCTGACCGTGGAGGGGGGATGACCATCATGGCTAGTAATCATTTATAACATAACCCTCTAGGAATTTCTCTTAGTTCTCACGGATATCTTAGGAAAATATCACTGTCGACTCCCTCAATCAACCACCCTTTACCATTTTCATCAGAGGTTTCCAGCATTGCCATTGTGTATTTGGAAATCTGAGATGTTCTCAGATATAACCACCTTTGTGTCAACATAGCAAATGACTCTAATTAGGCTGGAGGTGGAGTGAAAATGCTTAATTCATTCTGATGAGGGAGAAGGAAGAGCTAAAATGCTTATAGACAATGGGTGAACAGGGAGATATAACGCTGAACGCCAGGTTTAAATGCAAATTGCTGCAGAATTTCCCTTCCTCCACCATCTTGCTCATCCCTGTTGTCCCCTCCCATTGAAATAACCATGTGCAGTAATTAGAAAAGAAAGAAGGCAGATTGGTGGCAGTGGTGGTGAGGTGAGAGGTGTCTCACTACAGAGGGGTGCAGGAAAAAAGATTGTCATTTGTCTTTCCTATATGGCATCCCTCTTTGACCAAGAACAACACCTTTATAATCCTTGCTGCCTTAAAAGGTGGTGCATGGAGGCATGGCCAGGACAGCAGGCCACCACATGCATGGCTGTGTTAACCAGACAATGGGTCAACCTCAGTGTGTAGTAATAATAATAATAATAATAATAATAATAATAATAATAATAATAATAATAATATTTATACCCTGCCCATCTGGCTGGGTTTCCCCAGCCACTCTGGGCGGCTTCCAACAGAACATTAAAATGCAATAATCTATTAAACATTAAAAGCCTCCCTAAACAGGGCTGCCTTCAGATGTCTTCTAAAGGTCTGGTAGTTGTTTTTTTCTTTGACATCTGGTGGGAGGGCGTTCCACAGGGCGGGTGCCACTACCTCTGCCTGGTTCCCTGTAACTTGGCTTCTCGTAGTGAGGGAACCGCCAGAAGGCCCTCGGCGCTGGACCTCAGTGTCCGGGCTGAATGATGGGGGTGGAGAGGCTCCTTCAGGTATACAGGACCGAGGCCGTTTAGGGCTTTAAAGGTCAGCACCAACACTTTGAATTGTGCTCGGAAACGTACTGGGAGCCAATGTAGGTCTTTCAAGACTGGTGTTATGTGGTCTCGGCGGCCGCTCCCAGTCACCAGTCTAGCTGCCACATTCTGGATTAGTTGTAGTTTCCGGGTCACCTTCAAAGGTAGCCCCACATAGAGCGCATTGCAGTAATCCAAGCGAGAGATAACTAGAGCATGCACCACTCTGGCAAGACAGTCTGTGGGCAGGTAGGGTCTCAGCCTGTGTACCAGATGGAGCTGGTAGACAGCTGCCCTGGATACAGAATTAACCTGTGCCTCCATGGACAGCTGTGAGTCCAGAATGACTCCCAGGCTGCGTACCTGGTCCTTCAGGGGCACAGTTACCCCACTCAGGAAGACTGAACATTTTCTTTTCGGAAACGATATCTCCCACCAAGATTAGGAGGATAAAATCACCTGCACAAATTTTATGTGCCCCAAAGAGAGAAGCACTCGCAAAAATCAACAGTGCACCTATGGAGGAAAATTCTCCACTCAAAGTTTGAGTGCAGATACCTGATCACCATAGCCCACAGCACAGCCATCACTGGAGAACTGGTTAAAAAAAAAAAGGTAAAGGTACCCCTGGACGGTTAAGTCCAGTCAAAGGCGACTATGGGGTTGCAGCACTCATCTCGCTTTTCAGGCTGAGGGAGCCGGCATTTGTCAGTAGACAGCTTTCTGGGTCATGTGGCCAGCATGACTAAACCACTTCTGGTGCAATGGAACACTGTGATGGAAGCCAGAGTGCACAGAAATGCCATTTAACTTCCCACCACAGCGGTACCTATTTATCTGCTCACACTGGTGTGCTTTCAAACTGCTAGGTTGTCAGAAGCTGGGACAGACCAACGGGAGCTCAACCCATCAAGCGGATTGGAGCCACTGACCTTCCAATCGACTGGAGAGCTGGTAGAAGCCGCTTTCGGTCAGAGGTATTTATTGTTATATGTAAATCTAGTCTTTCCTCCTAGGAGGTCAAAGATTAACAGAAATATAGTGTCTGGATCAAGGGAAGTAATAGTACCACTCAATTCTGCCTTGGTATGACCACACCTGGAGTCCTGTGTCCAATTCTGGGCACTACAGTTTAAGAAGGATATCAACAAGTTGGAAGGTGTGTAGAGGATGGTGACCGAGATGATCAAGGGTCTGGAAGCCAAGTCTTATGAGGAACAGTTGAGGGAATTGGGTATGTTTAGCCTGACAAAGAGGAGACTGAGAGGAGATATGATAGCCATCTTTGAATATCTAAGGGGCTGTCACATGGAAGATGGAGGAAGCTTGTTTTCTCCTGCTCCGGAGGGTAGGCCCAAACCAATGGATTCAAGTTACAAGAACGGAGAACTTTCTGACAGTAAGAGCTGTTTGACAATGGAATGGTCTCCCTCAGGAGCTGGTGGACTCTCCTTCCTTGGAGGTTTTTAAGCAGAGGTTGGATGGCCATCTGTCATGGATGCTTTAGCTGAGATTCCTGCATTGCAGGGGGTTGGACTAGATGACCCTCTTCCCTTTCCAACAAAGCTCCCTCAAGTTAGTCATGGTCTATGGGGATATTTAGTATTGCCAGCCAATCACAGGCGCTGATGTTGCACAAGCCTTTTGCAGCCAAGGAGACCCCTGAGGACCAAGTGAGCACACACATGTTCTCTCGGCTGGATGACTTAATGCCAAGTGGTGCTGACAGGGGTCTTTTTTAAAGGTAAAGAATATTTAACATCGCACAAAGAGAAAAACAGTGCCTCAAATTGATTGTGGCATGCCCTCTCTGCTACGTGGAACAAAGCTGGCTCTCCCAATGTATTTGAGCAGAGTGCGGTAGCAGCACATAAAGGTGGTGAACAATTTATTGCACCCAGAGAGAAATCTCGTGGTTCAGCTTTCACCCTTCCCCCAATTTCCCCATTATATAGGATTCTGTCCCTATGCTATGCAACCCTCCCGTTCTTCTGAATGCAGAAAGACTCTCCCTCTTATTCATATCACAGTCATTTGTATAACTGTTTTCTGTATACACAGCACTCATAGGGTTGAATCCAACTAAGGCTGCATTCAGACAGCCATTTATTCCATTTCCCCAATGTTTCCTTACCTGATAATTTTCACACGTCCTGTGACATTTCACACAACATAAAGACATTTCTGGAGAAGCTTGCAGAACCTAGCAGAAGTTTCACTAATTAACTAATTTCCATGTTATTTGCTTCCAGAAAATATCTGTTTGCAACCACATTCACCCAGAAAATTGTGGGAGTTTTACACTGTAATTTCACGTGGTGAAATTTGGGGCAGACTTCTAGCATACAGTTCATTCCCTGCATGTAAAATGTTGCATGGCATAGCAGTATATCAATGAAAAAGCAACAGTTCCATAACATAACAGGTAATGCAGTGTAAAAGGAGCATGGGAATCTGGGACAGAAGTGCTAGTATTATCATTAAGAACACTGATTTCCTATGTCTGAACACACCCATAGTCATTGTCCAAGCAGAATGACTTAATAGTTTATTCCTGCCTGTTGTGGCAACTGCAATGCACTGTGCTCAAAATCCAGCATCACCTGAGCTCTGCAAGTGCAGCTTTCTCCCAATTGAAGCGCAGAGTGTTTGAGGGCCAGAACATTCACAGGGAAACCAAAATGCTTGTTTACAAAGCTATGGTACTACCAGCCTGACTGTATGCTTGTGAAACATGGACCACTTATAAACGCTATCTCCATCTCCTCGAAAGATTCCATCAACGGTGTCTCCGAAAATTTTACACATCACTTGGGAAGACAGGCGAACTAATACCAGTGTACTGGAAGAAGCAAAGAACACCAGTGTTGAAGCAATGATTCTTCAACATCAACTTCGTTGGACTGGTCATATTGTACAGATGCCTGATTATCATCTTCCAAAGCAACTACTCTATTCCAAACTTAAAAATGGAAAGGGTAATGTTATAGGTCAACAAAAGAAGTTTAGAGACTGTCTCAAGGCAATTTTTAAAAAATGTAGTATAAACACCAACAATTAGCAAAGACTTGCCTGTGAGTGTTCCAATTGGAGAACAGCTTTTACCAAAGGTGTCATGGACTTTGAAGATGTTCGAACTCAGGACGCAAGGGAGAAACGTGCTAAGAGGAAGGCACGCTTGGTAAATTCACACCGTGATCAACTCCTGCCCGGAAACCAATGTCCCCACTGTGGAAGGACGTGTGGATCCAGAATTGGCCTCCACAGTCACTTACGGACTCATTGTTAAAACTGTGTTTATGGAAGACAATCTTACTCGGCTACGAGGGATCGCCAAAGAAGAAGAAAGAAGAATAAGATATATTTGCAGTACAATTTGCATTTCATAGAATTCAAATTGCAATAGAATAAAATACAACGTGAGCAAGCAAAGAAGCAATTAAAAATCAATATGAATAGTTAGGCAGACATGTTATGGACCACCTGAATGAGTGGGCAGAGGGGTGAAGGAACGATGGACCAGGGAGAGGCATGAGAGCCAGACAGAGAAATATGGAGGGCTTAATTTGTTCCCTGGGCCTGAGGGTCCACACCTCTGCTCTATGATCCAAGGCCCAGGTCTGCTATGTGGCCCTTTTAACAAGAGATGCTGAAGGCTGGACATGGGACATGCCATTTGCAAGGTATGCACCTTCCATTGGTCAATGGCCCAATTCTAAAAGATGCTGAAGGGTCTCAATGTTCTGAGGAACGCTGTTGGAACGATACTACCAAGGTGAGTGGAGGAGACCTTTTCCGTCAGAAATTCCACTTATTCGAGCTACGGAGACAGCAGTTCCTCCAAAAATTCTGCCCTGGGCAGAGATGCACCATTGCTATGAATGTGGGAGCGTATGTCTTCCTCTTTCTCTGTGTTTGCTCAGTGAGACAGAACTAATGCTGAGCTGCAGCACAATGTGCCATATAAAGGAAGCATCAATTAACTAGAACACATGGATATAGTATTTAATTAACTGATGGGCTCCACAGCTTACTGTATGATGTCATGGAAACCTGGGAATGTTTCAGCGCAACATCTCAAGTGCCAACTGCAAGCACAGTCAATATACCACTGTACCCCTTCCTCCAATTTGACTAACCCAACAGATATGAGTCAAACTCCAAAATGCAAACATTCACTGTTCCCCCCCCCGCTCCTCCCCACCCCCATTTCTATTTACTATAATTGTTTACGTATTTACAATCTCTGAATATTCAGCGCAGATTAAAGAAAATGCTTCTTTGTGCAACATGTAGGTAAACTATGAATCTCACACCTGCAGGAGGAAATGATGGCCATGAACTTAGATGGCTTAAATAGAGGATGGGACAAATTCTCTCCCACCCCCACCCCCAATATATTCTTTATTGAGTTTCATTATTTATACAGTTAATCCATACGTTATTCAAGACATAATAAGTTACACACCATGAAACCAAAATAATTCAACGTGAGATAATACTACTACATTAAGTCTTAAAGTCTTTCATGGCGACTTCCCTCCACCTCATTGTGGCTCCTCTCTTCTTCCTTATCTTTTTTACTGTGTCCCTTTTTCTTCTAATTCTTTGGTCTTTCATAATATACATTATCTATCTGTTGTCTACTTTGTGAAACTTAGTCAAGGCATATTAAGGATTTTGTTTGGGAACAATGTCCCCCCCCCCCCGATATACTCTGTAACAACCCCACTCATCTTTGAATTTTTGGTTTGATTGGTCCCTGATTGCCTCTGCCAATTTTGCTAGGTCTAGGTATTCACATAATTTAATTTGCCGTTTTTCCTTTGTAGGGGTTTTCTCTCCTTTCCAGTTTTTAGCAATTAGCATTCTCGTTGCCGTTGTTGTATATAAGAAAACCCTCCTCTTATCATTTGGTACATCAGATGTCAAAATGCCTAGAAGAAAGGCTCCCGACTTTTCCACAAATGATTGTTTAAACTTTTTTTTTAACTCGTCATAGACAATATCACATTTTTTTAAAAAAATAATAATAATTGCACAACCCCACCACATGTGGTACATTATTCTCTCCATTTGTTTACACCTCCAGCATATGTTTGAGTTTGTTTTATATATTTTGGCCAATTTGCTGGGGTTCACGTACCATCTACACAGAATTTTCATTAAAAAAATTCCTTTAGTATGTAGCAAGCCATGGGTTTTAAATCCATTTTCCATAATTTTTCCCCCAATAGTCCATCTGAATGGAGTGTCAAAAATCCTTTGCCCATTTAATCATTACGAGGATGGGACAAATTCATGCAGGAGATGGCTATTGACAGCCACTAGCCAAGATGGCTGTGCTCTACCTCCACAGCTGGAGGGAGAAATGCTTCTGAATACCAGTTGCTGAAATTTTTTATGGATGCTTCGCTTTAGTTATATGCATTTCCTTACACCAGGGGTGGCCAACTCCCAAGAGACTGCGATCTACTCATGGAGTTAAAAACTGGCAGTGATCTACCCCCTTTTTTGGGGTTCAGGTCAAAGTTGTTAAGCTTTTTTTAAAGGAAGCAGCAAGGCCCATTTTGGGGGGGTTTGGGGCAAAGTTGTTGAGTTTTTTCAGGGAGGTAAAATATTCAACTTTTTTTAAGGGGAAACACAGTTGTTCAGTTTGTTTGGGGGGAGTCAATGATCTACCAGTGATCTACCACGGGCATCCAGTGATCTACTGGTAGATCACGATCTACCTGTTGGACATGCCTGCCTTACACTTTACTTGACTGGAAAGCTCCATTGCAAAATTCAGAGAAGTGTGAATTTGGAAGGATATTTGTGTTTCCATCCCCATCGTTCAGCCCGGACACTGAGGTCCAGTGCCGAGGGCCTTCTGGCGGTTCCCTCTCTGCGAGAAGCCAAGTTACAGGGAACCAGGCAGAGGGCCTTCTCGGTAGTGGCACCCGCCCTGTGGAACGCCCTCCCAGCAGATGTCAAAGAGAAAGCAAACTACCAGACTTTTAGGAGACATCTGAAAGCAGCCCTGTTTAAGGAAGAATTTAATGTTTAATAGATTATTGTATTTTATTATTCTTTTGGAACGCCGCCCAGAGTGGCTGGGGAAACCCAGCCAGATGGGCGGGGTATAAATAAATTATTATTATTATTATTATTATTATTATTATTATTATTATTTATTATTATTTCAGTATGTATGCTGTTTCTGAATGTGTGTTTACAAAGCTATTGTACTACCATCTTGACTGTATGCTTGTGAAACATGGACCACTTATAAACACCATCTCTAACTCCTCGAAAGATTCCATCAACAGTGTCTCCGAAAAATTTTACACATCACTTGGGAAGACAGGCGAACTAATGCCAGTGTTCTGGAAGAAGCAAAGATCACCAATGTCGAAGCAATGATTCTTCAACATCAACTTTGTTGGACTGGTCATGTTGTGCAGATGCCTGATTATCGTCTTCCAAAGCAACTACTCTATTCCAAACTTAAAAATGGAAAGCATAATGCTGGTGGTCAACAAAAGAGGTTTAGAGACTGTCTCAAGGCAAATTTTAAAAAATGTAGTATAAACACCGACAACTGGCCTGCAATCGCTCCAATTGGAGAACAGCCTTTACCAAAGGTGTCATGGGCTTTGAAAACACTCGAAATCAGGACGCAAGGGAGAAACATGCTAAGAGGAAGGTACGCTTGGCAAATCCACACCATGATCAACTCCCGCCTGGAAACCAATGTCCCCACTGTGAAAGGACGTGTGGATCCAGAATTGGCCTCCACAGTCACTTACGGACTCAGTGTTAAAACTTAGTTGGTCTCTAATGTGCTACTGGAAGGAATTTTTTATTTTATTTTGTTAAAACCATGTTTATGGAAGACAATCTTACTTGGCTATGAGGGATCGCTAAAGAAGAAGACGACTGTTAAATGTGAACTGAGACCAATTTCTCTCCCATCCCTAGTCTTGCCTGTCATGCAAGTTGCTTTTGATCATGTAGGGAGACTATTTCACAAGTACAGCTAGATTTTACATACACAGGATCCCCTTTCAGTCATCGCAGCAAATGCTCAAATAGGACCGGCAAACGCAGTGGCGTTTAGGAAGCTGCCTTGTTGTCAGGCCATTGTTGCATCTGGCACAGTTTTGTTTACTCTGACTGGCAGCTGCAATCCAGGGTTTCAGGCAGGGTTCTCTCCCACAATCCCTGGCCCTTGGCCATGCTAGCTGCAAAAAAGGGGAGGTCCCCTGTGCGCCCAAGTCATGCAAAATTAGGCAGTCTCTACCTCTTGGCTAAACCTACATCGCAGGGTCGTTGTGATGATAAAAAGGGTTATATCATGTATGCAATTCTTAGCTCCTTAGCACAGTGGTACCTTGGATCTCAAATGCCTTGGTTCTCAAACGCTTTGGTCCTCAAATGTCATTAAAACCCAGAAGTAAGTGTTCCGGTTTTTGAACGTTTTTCGGAAGCCAAACATCCAATGCGGTCGTCGGCTATTGTTTCTGTGGCACCTGCAACACTCAGAAGCTGCACCTTGGTTTTCGAACATTTTGGAAGTCAAACGGACTTCCAGAACAGATTAAGTTTGGTGCTTTTGTTTTTGCTATTTATTTTGCATTTTTGTTTTTGAGGCTTTTTCGGTTAATTTGTTTTTGTGACTGTGTGGATCTCAGTTCAGCTACTGATTGATTGATTGATTGATTGATTGATTGTGTGACTGTGGAAATGGATAAAAGCCCCCCATCCAAACAATGACTATCATCAGTGCAGGTAAGAAAAAAAATATAGCTTTTATTTTTATCAGCTACAATACAATATCTTATTTTATTTTATAGTACAGTACATTGATTATTGCTTTCATTTTATGGATCAATGGTCTCTCTAGATAGTAAAATTCATGTTAAATTGCTGTTTTAGGGGTTGTTCTTAAAAGTCTGGAACGGATTCAATCCGTTTTGCATTACTTTCTATAGGGAAAACGCGCCTTGGTTTTGGAACGCTTTGGTTTTGGAACGGACTTCCGGAACGGATTCAGTTTGAGAACCAAGGTACCACTGTAGAGTTTAAATGGGATCCAGATGTGATAAGCATGCACACCAAGTAATTTTTTTAAAAAAATAAAATTACCAGCCTTAAAACGTGCAGCTTTTACTTCCTTTCACCACGATTTAGCTGCTGACTCCTTCTCTGTCTTGCCTCCATGGCTTACCTCAGCAGATTTAATATTTCTGACAGGGAAATGTTTTGTTGAAAGCTATTGGACTGAGACGGATAGCGTGTCTATAATGCTTCATTCTCTGAAGAACAGGGAGAGCGGAAATGTATTGGATGTCGGCAAATGCAGATCCATTGGCTGCAAACGGGGTGTCTCCCGGTGCTAAGAGCTTCCTTGTCTCTGTTTATATATAAATTAATTTATGGATTTTCTTGACAAGACTACAGCTCCCTCCCTTAGGGACCGCGGCTGATATATTACCTGTGAAAGAGGATCACAATTTATTAGGCTGCATATAGAATCAGAGCTAGGTGTAGACCAGAATGTTTTGAAATATTACATTATATATGAAATGGCAAAGGGGGAGAGTTAAATTACATGGTTATAATTACTTGGAGTTCAGGTGGCGTCATAAATAATCCATCCTGGATTCGTTCTTAGTGTTTATTATGTCACAGGAGCAATGTAATTAACACCGTAGGTCACCTGGGG
The DNA here is from genome assembly GCA_900245895.1 of Lacerta bilineata. NCBI lineage: Eukaryota > Metazoa > Chordata > Lepidosauria > Squamata > Lacertidae > Lacerta > Lacerta bilineata. The sequence continues at coordinate 207,488 of OFHV01004333.1, read as the reverse complement.
GCTGCTAGGTCTATGCCTCCCACTGTCACCCTTCCACACATGACCCAGGAAAAGAGATGTCAGGGATGTGATGGCATTAAGCACATCCCACCCACCCACCCTGAATTAAATGGAATGACACTGAGCAGCCTGAGATTCATGGGTGGCAAAAAAAAAACAACCCAACCACAAACACAACCCAATGGTTTATTGTTTAGATGCTGCTTTCCACAGTTGCCAAAGCAGCTCACAAGAAACATTGGCTTGGCAATACAATGCCTCTTCACACCAGGTTGGGGGGGGGGGGAGAGGATCCCACCAGGTCTTCTGAAATACAAAACAAAATAAAAAAAAAAAATCCTTCCAGTAGCACCTTAGAGACCAACTAAGTTTGTTCTTGGTATGAGCTTTCGTGTGCATGCACACTTCTTCAGATACACTGAAACAGAATACATGCACACTTCTTCAGATACACTGAAACAGAAGCCACCAGACCCTTATATATAGACCTCCTCCCACCACCCTTCTGAGAAATACCCCTCCCCACTCTCTCACTATATATAAGGGTCTGAAGAATTGTGCATGCACACGAAAGCTCATACCAAGTGTATCTGAGTCATGAATTTTTGTGTGCATGCACACGAAAGCTCATACCAAGAACAAACTTAGTTGGTCTCTAAGGTGCTACTGGAAGGAATGTTTTATTTTATTTTTTATTTTGTTTTGACTATGGCAGACCAACACGGCTACCTACCTGTTCTGAAATATACTCAGACAATGTAATTGCCATCGGTTTCATGGAGTTTATTTCAGTGTTGTGATAAAAGCAGTCAGTCATTGGGTGTGTCCCCTCTGGCTGGCCCCTCCCAGACCCAGGCTATATATCCTTTATTCACACCCTAGGTCACACCTGATAGGCTAGTTCAAACTTCCCTTCTTACACTGAATTGGACGGCTACAACGGCCAATCAGATGCTACGTTCAAAAACCCTCGCTGCCTATTATTCTAGGATCCAAACTCCAGACATAACATCTTCACTGGTGTTGCACCACAACCCCAGGAGGAGACCAACTTTACCATGCATTCAGCAGCCGCACCCACAGACGTGAGGACTAGCTGACAGGGCAAATCCTGTATTCCTGGTTGGAGGAGCCAAATTGTGTCACACTCGCACCCCCTCCTCCCATGGCTTGCCCCTTCTCCCAACCATGCCTCCTCCCACAGATATAGGAGCCTTCCTCCACCCCTAGCAGACTCCAGACATGTTATGCACCACAAGAATGATACGATTTGACTTGCTTCGCCTCGCCTCAGCAATTCCATGTATAGATGCCAGGGGGTGACATTGAGTTGCATATCTGATACCAGCCCTACTCTGAATAAACCCACTGAAATAAATGAACCTGTTATTCATGCCTATTAATTTCAGTGGGTCCACTGAAAAACCAACAACAACAAATTTCTCCTGTTTATGCGCTTATCGGAAGGGGGGGGGAGAAAGTTAAACTCTCAGCATTTTACTTAACGAACTTCGTTTTTCTTACATTGCCAACTTTCCAGGCACACAAAGGGAAATTGGGGTGAGCAATTTTCTTAGTTTCTTAAAGTGAGCAATTTGCTTAGTTTCTTAAAGTGAATGGTGTGGTTATTTTCTGAATCAGAGAGAAAGCTGCAGCCTCAGATTCTCTCTCTCTCTCTCTCCCTCTCTCTGAATTTTAGCAATAGCCACTTTCCTGCAGAAATATTGGAGCAGGACATCTGCATGAACAAAATATGAAATTCTGAATCTGAAACATGACTTTCCAATATTTGAGAGGTTCAAATATCAACTACCAGACTTTTAGAAGACATCTGAAGGCAGCCCTGTTTAGGGAAGCTTTTAATGTTTAATGGACTATTGTATTTTAATATTTTGTTGGAAGCCGCCCAGAGTGGCTGGGGAAACCCAGCCAGATGGGCGGGGTATAAATAAAAATTATTATTATTTATTATTATTATTATTATTATTATTATTATTACACGATACATGTCCTCAGCCTCCTTTGCCGTGTGAGAGTGAGCTGGCTGCAAAATCCATTGCTTAATAACTCTCCTTGAAATTTAAGCAGAATGGGGGTCAAACTGCTGCGAAAAGGTCACAATGAAAAGAAGATGGAAGCAGCAGTTAAACACACACAGAGTAAGATTTATTTCCCCCAGCATCTTATAGGGTACCCCCCCCCTTGCAAGTCATTAAAATGGTTTTCTTAAATAAAATCTCATACATGGATGGTTAGGTGTGTTTTTCACATACCCAAACTGGTGAATGTGTGCTGAAAATTCTAGACTCTTCACAATTTTGCTCTTAGAGTTCCAAATGCAAGGAGATAATGGTAGTTCGACTAGTGAACAGAATTATTGTTCACTAAGGCTTGGTTCACACCTGCATTTTTAACACTTCGCGTCTGCAGCATGAAAATCCTTTTTAGATCTTTTTTCAATGCATGGCGTGCGGGTAACAGGATCAAGGAAGCTGCCCTTTCCCATATTTGTCAAAATAGAGAGAATATTTAGCAGCCTGCAAACACTTTCAGCCTTAATTGTTCTTGATTGGAAAGAACCCCGTGTCTGTATCAGTAAGTACTAACTCTGTGCCCTACAGAGGGCGGAAAATTGTTAGGGGTGCAAAAATTCAGGACCTGGTGCTGCCTCAATATAGCTTCACACTTCCGTCGCTGGGCTCTGTTGAAAACAGCTTCTCCATGCAAACCTGGAAGTGACCTCTCCAGACAGTGGAATGAATCTTCTTTTCTTATCTCTGCTGCCACAATCTCTTGGGTGACGTGGACACCATTAGGCAGTTGAATGTGCATCTGTACTTTCCAGGGTGGATTTGATTTAAATCAAACTGATTTAAATCACGATTTAAATCACTAGTCAGTAAGGCTTGATTTAAATCACAGTTTTCTACATAAAGACTAATTCTTGCTGGTATAACTTTAATATGCAAGTAGATGAAGATTTTTAGAATAACAACTTTTCATATTAGTTTTTTTATCCCGTTTAATAGGTTAATCATTCATATTTGGACAACTTTTCTGTTGTACTTAGGAATGGAGAAAAATAATCATTACCTTAATAATAAGCAATTTAAATAGATTTATTAGATCCATTCCACTCCAAACAATCAGAAAAATATTGTTTCTATTCTATTCACTGAACTTCTTGAAACTTAACACTGAAGGGGTTGATTCTGTATTCATAGGTTTGTAGAACAATAGGATTAAGGTCTTTTTCTCAACTCTGTTCATGTTATAACATTTTTGCTGTGAAGAAGAGGCATGTGATCTCTGCTGAGTCAAATTCAGTTTTGAGAACTGCAAAAGTAAACCAAGCATCTGTGATAATATCTTGTAGGCAGAGAAACTGCCCAATAATCTTACAAAAACCTCTGGAAGAGCATAAATGACATTGTGAATGGATTAATGGTAATTTATTTACCAAAAAATTAAACATATACAGCCTTATTCTACATAATTAAAAAACTAATCTTTATTTCATGATTGAATAACCTTTGGATGGTAATATATTTTCCTCAAAAAGCATTTTATTTTTTAAAAAAATCCAATTTAAATAAAAAAATAAATGTGATTATTTTTGATTATTTTTTTAAAAAATCATTGATTTTTATTCACCCTGGTACTTTCCCTCCCTCCTTCCCACCCCCTTCCATGCAGCCCCAAGCGCTGTCAACCCATGCTACATCACTGATCTGCATGGGATTTAGGTGACTGTCTTATGGAAAGAGCATATGCGCTTTGTAAATGGCTGCCCACATTATCACCTGTAGCTTTTGCCATAACAACAACAACAACAACAACAACAACAACAACAACAACAACAACAACAACAACAACAACAATTTTATTATCTACACCCCGCCCATCTGGCTAGGTTTCCCCAGCCACACTGGTCAGCTTCCAACAGAATATAAAAACATAATATTGAGCTCCAGAATTTAAAGATGAATGGATGGGAGTTGTTCACCAAGCACTGTGGTGAGGGGAAAAAGCAAAGCAGGCGCATTTTCATCACCAGACAACCTTCGTTTTCAGAGGCAATTTCCATGCTACAATTAGTAACTTGCTATTTATTCATTTATTCATGAATTCAATTTACACCCTACCCCTTCTCCCGGAGGTTACCTCAGGGTAGCAAAACACACAAGCAATGAAACAATTAAGATATCTAAAAACATCGGATGGGGTGTGGGGAACCCCACCAAACCCATTCCAATACAAATGCAGAGTGGGGAGGATCTCTACTTTGAAATGCATGTTGAAAGACGAAGGTCTTCAGGAGACACTGAGAAGGCAACAATGATGGCCCCCGTCTAATATTAAATGGGAGGGGATTCTGAAGGGTCAGTGCTACAACAATATACATGCACAATGGACCTCCTGACAAGGTGGCCCTAACCTGCACAGCGCAGTGATTGGTGGGTGTCACACACTGTTCTCCCCCTCCACATTTTACCTCGCAATCACCCAGTGAGGAAGGTTACGCTATGGGACAGCGACTGGCCCAACTTGACCCAGAGAGCTTCATGGCTGAATGGGGATTCGAACCACAGTCTCTGAGGCCTTAGTTTAACACACTAACCACTGCATTACACAGCTATGGGGCTATGTACCCCAGAACAAGCACCTTGATCTTAGCCCGGTAGCCTGGGTGCCCTCTGGGTGCCCACCTCACTGTCCCCATGGTTGATTTGAAGTTACGATGCTCTCTTGGTAGCTGCTTGCTCTGGACGAACCTCAGGGCCCCATTACCAGTGGCGGAGGAAGCCTCTTCACCGCCCGGGCAACCCCCTGGGGGCGGGGCGTCACGACGCATGTCGGCACTGCGCATGCCCGGAATTTCCGGGCATGCGTAGTGCATCCTGGCTGGCGCTGCTGCTCTCACAGCGAGCCAGCGGCGGGTCGTGGGGCTGCTCTGTCTGTGCTGCTTTACGGACGGGGCAGCCCCACGACCCCACTGCTCGGTCGCCGCAGGAGCAGCAGCGCTGACTCGGATGCATCCGGGCCAGCGCTGCTGCTCCCGCGGCGAGCTGGCGAGCAAGTGGCGGCTCGTGGGGCTGCCCCGTCCGTCCGTAAAGAAGCAGGACGGGGTGCTGGGCGGTGGGGGAGTGGCGGGAGGGGCCGGGGAGTGTCCCCCCCTCCCCTGGAACCCAGGGCGGATCGCCCCCTACGCCCCACCCTTCCTACACCACTGCGCATTACAGCAGTTGAAAGTGTGTATCCCTCCCCCTATTTTATTTTATTTTATTTTATTTTATTTTATTTTATTTGCAGGCATTGATGGGTCTGCCTCCTCCTTTCAGCTTCCTCCAAGGCCCCCTGCATTTCCTTCTGAGTAGATGTTTTGCCATGACAAAGTAACTGCTGACAAAGTGAATAAACTGACTTCATTTTAATTTTGTTTTGCATTTTCCTTTTGTATATTTTGATCCTAAAATCTTTTTGAGTGTCTTTCTCCCTTTCTCTCCCCACCCCACACCCCGCCTTCCCCTTTATGATAATAAAGCAACTGTTTGTGCAGTAGCATGCAATCATTTCTGAATTGGATTTATTTTTGTCTACAGATCCTTCTCCAAAATCTTGATCGCCCTCCCCACTGCTCGCCGCCCCCCATTTTTTTGTGCCGGCATGGCATCTCTCCAGCAATGTTTTAATATAAAATTTAAAACACAATGAAGGAAAAGAGCCCAGGGTGGATGTAAGATCGGCAACGACACTAAATAGGGACAACAGTCTCCCCTCTCTCCCTGACAGATGAAAACAGATTATACAGGGCAGGATCATGTCAGCAATAATGTGCAAGGTTGAAGCCTCTATGGTGAATTTCCAGCTTCTCCTTGACATATTTCTTAATGCTTCTTTTAACACCCCACTGCATTCCCCCAAACTAAGTGTGCAAAGCAATTGTGTAAAACAGTGCATGGTCCCTGGACCACAGGGGGTCTGCATAACCCACCCAGGGGGTCTGTGGCACCATTCACATAACCAAAACTACCACAAAGATATCAACATTTTCAAAAGTAGCTGGTCCATAGCTTGGCTATTGAAAAACAGGGGGGTCTGTAGTACTTAGCTAATAATTGGGAACCAGTGGTTTAAAAGATCACAGGATGAAACATGCTAAAAACATATTTTTTGTAGTTGTTTACAATAGTTTATTGCATGCCATTCACCATAAGGTACAAGGACAGGTTACAACAGGCGTGTCCACAGTCCATTTCGGGGGCCTAATCCTTAAAAAAAGCTCAACAACTTTGGTCGGCCATCAAATCTGGCCCTTTTTGAAAAAGTTTGGGCACCCCTGGGTTAACTGGGTCCTGGGTCAACAACTGAAACAACTGAAAACGTCACTAATATTAAATAATAATATTGAAAACAATGCAAAGCAATTTAAGATTACAAAAATAAGTTGGGTCCTGAAAACTGGATATGCAAGCCAGATACCTACAAACAATTAAAATGACCCTAAATTCACTTACGTATTTACTTGATTTATGGGGGCTAACATCATAACATGCTCAAACCGCCTTGTCCCAGCGAGCAGGGATGGATTTTCACATTTTAGCGGCACCCTGTGCAAGGCCAAAATTCGGCACCCCTTGCCTCTCGCTTTCCATTCTGCTCAATTCACTACATCATAGTTGTGAAGCCCTGTAGCACCCCCTAAGTTCTGTGTTCAGTCGCGCTGCCCTAAATCTCTGTATCGAGCAACCTGGCTGTTGAGTTGTGCATGAGCTGAAGTTTCCAAACCATCTTCAGAGGCAGCCCTGCATATAGCCCTTTGCAGTAATCCAACCTAGAGGTTACCAGAGCATAGGTAACAAAAGCTAGACAATCCCTGTTCAGATAGCAAATGACAGCAATGGATCCAGAGGTACCCCCAAGCTACAAACCAAATCTTTCACAAGTTGTGTAACCCCATCAAGAACAGAAGTACCTGTATAGTGTCCAGATCAAGGGAAGTAATGGTACCACTCAGTTCTGCCTTGGTCAGGCCCAACCTGGAGTAGCGTTCACTTCCAGGTACCACAATTTAAGAAAGGTATCAACAAGGTGGAAAGTGTGCAGAGGAGAGTGACCAAGATGATCAAGTGTCTGGAAACCAAGCCTTATGGGGACAAATTCCTTTTGAATTAAGGGAGCTGGGTACGTTTAGCCTGGGAAGCAGGAGACTGAGAGGAGTTTTGATCGCCATCTTCAACTATCTAAATGGCTGTCACGTGGAAGATGGAGCAAGGACTTGAACCAACGGCTTCAAATTACAAGAAAGGAGACGTCAGCATTTTCATTCTCTCCCATTGCTGGGTGTGTGATTATTACATCACATATCTGTGTGTACATTCCGTGCTTGGAAAGTGTGAGAACGGAAGCCAGTCCTATCTCTTCCATTGTATTGTACTTCTGTACTTTTTCTCTCTTTCTCTTGGAGAAGATGTGAGAGGACGCCATGATTGCTTTGTCCTGTATATATAGCTTAATAAATATAACTTAGATGTCACACCTCATCACCTCAGCTTCCAGCTTTACTCTGCTGTTTGAGTGTGCACATATTTTCAGATATGTGTCGCTGTTGCGCACCAGGATTGAAGAGTTATGAACATCCTGGGCTGCACTCCACAAGGAAGATGGCCGGAGAAGTTTGTCTCAGTTCAGGGGCTGTGCATTGCCCCCCCCCCCGGCACTTCCAACAGGAGATTCCGACTAAACATTCGGGGGAACTTTCTGACAGTAAGAGCTGTTTGAAAGTAGAATGGTTTCCGTTGGGAGATTGTGGACTGTCCTTCCTTGGAGGTTTTTAAGCAGAGGTTGGATGGCCACCTGTCATGGATGCTTTAGCTGAGATTCCTGCACTGCAGGGGGTTGGACTAGATGACCCTTGGGTCCCTTCCAGCTCTACAATTCCACAATTCTGTGAGACAGGCTCTTCCAGTGGGATCATTGCTGAGGGCACATACCAGCCTTTCCCAAGCAGGTGCCCCCAGGTGCTTTGAGCTGTAACTTCCCAGCAGCATGTGCTGGCAGGGGTTGATGGGAAGGCTGGTGAACACAAGCATGCCACATTCCACAAACAAGTTTTGCAAGGTTTCAAAAACCTGCCAAACCTTTTTGTCCAGAGGCACTGGTGGGATTAAAACAGAAAACCAAACCACAGCAGCGTATATGTTGCACCATGGGAAATGAAGGATTTTTTAATGTTTAATTTTGTTTCAACATGGGAAATGAAGTCCCTCTCAACAGTGTTGGAGCATCGGGGTTGGAGAGCAGGCAGAGGTGAGGCTGGCGTGCGTCCTGGGGGTGTGGTGTGCCGCCTGCGGGGGCGTGGCTCCCAGCGCGGGCAGGGGGGCAGTCGGGGGGTGGTGCACTCCCCCCGCATTCCTCTTCCTCCGCCAGTGCCTCTCAACACTTAAAAATGACTGCTTGTTTGCAGCTTCAACTTGTACAATCAGCTTCCCTTCTGAACAGTGCCAAGTGGTGAAATTTTTCACTGGGGAACAGTTAGGGCCAGAAATGCCAGCTTGTGCGGGCAGATGTGTGGTGTGTCTGTGTGAAATGCACACATGAGCATTGCACCTCCCTAAGCCGGGCAGAGGCTACCTAGGCTTTCGGAAGAAGAAGAAGAAGAAGAAGAAGAAGAAGAAGAAGAAGAAGAAGAAGAAGAAGAGTTTGGATTTCATAGCTCCCCATCCAAAGGAGTCTCAAAGCGGCTCGCATTCTCCTTTCCCTTCCTCCCCCACAACAAACACTCTTTGAGGTGAGTGGGGCTGAGAGACTTCAAAGAAGTGTGACTAGCTCAAGGTCACCCAGCAGATGCATGTGGAGGAGGGGAGACGCGAACCCGGTTCACCAGATTATGAGTCCACCACTCTTAACCACTACACCACACTAGAAGGAAGAGCCAGGCCTCTGACAAGGATGCTAGACAAAATAAAAAATAAATAAAATCCTTCCAGTAACACCTTAGAGACCAACTAAGTTTGTTCTTGGTATGAGCTTTCGTGTGCATGCACACTTCTTCAGATACTAGAGTCCTCCTTCCTCCTTCCCAAAGCCAGACAGGAGCATCGTGCCTCCCTCCCTAATTCCCACGGTTGGGAAAAGGGGTGCCAGGGGAACATTCAGGGAACTAGCCTAGCCTCCTTAGTCTTCTGAAAGATGCCAGCTTTCATTTTTAGCGCTTGCAAAAATCGCACTTTGAAAGATCTCCTCCTGCTACCGGCAGCACTAAGAAAAACCTTCTCCTGCCCCCCCCCTCCAAAAAGCTCCAGCAACTGTAGGAGATGATACCCCATACCCTCCCCAATACAATAAGCAATATCCTGGTCTCATCAGCATTGTCAGCACCACTGTTCAACAAAGTAACATCTCTCCCCGGATAAAGCTGGCAAATGTTATCCTTTGGCGATAGGAATTCTTCAGGGAAAGCCCCTATTCACAATCTTTCTAAAGCTCCCTTAATTGTTCCAGTTGCTGGAAATTTTAAACAGGTTCCTCCCCCCCCCTCCCCACCGCCACTCCAGCTGCTTTGCCAAGTTGCACTAAGCCCCCTTTGTCAAGCAAATGTGCCAACCAAAGGCACAGAGAGATAAGCGCAGCTGAGGGAATTGCTTGAACTCGCCTGCCTGGAGATGGTTCCACTGTGCCGGAGTGCGCTTGTCTTTCTGTTCGGCTGCAACTTTTGGCATGGATCAGCATTGCTTCGACAAGGCCTCTTTCACCCAGAGATCTCGGCACGCGCTTCTGGGCACAAAACGGGGTGCTCTGTGAATTGGTAGCTCCCCGATTCCAGTTTTTATCCCTTCAGGGGTGGGGTGGTGGTGGGGTTGTTGGCAAGGCTCCTGGCTGTGTTCTGGCTCAAGGGGCTGTTCCCAAACAACCATGGTTTACACAGGAAGATGCAGATGAGTTAAATAGTTTATTAATCCAAAAGGGCTCAATGCCTTTGTGCACCATGCTTGAGCCTTCACCCAGGGAATCTTTGCTGAAGGAGCAAGAACAATATACAGTGGATGCTCGGGTTGTGAACGTGATCCGTGCGGGAGGTGCGTTCACAACCTGCAGCATCTGTAACCCGCAGCGCCGTGTCTGTGCACGCGCGGGTTGTGATTTGGCGCTTCTGCACATGCACAAGCGCCGAAACCCGGAAATAACCCGTTCCAGTACTTCCAGGTTTGGCGCAGTGCGCAACCCGAAAAGGCACAACCTGAAGCAGCCGTAACCAGAGGTATAACTGTACTAGTAACTGTGGAGTCAGACTTCTAAACCACAAAAGGTCGCAACATCCCATAAGAATAAAAGGAGGGTGTTGCAAGAACATTGTTGCGATAGAGATGAAGAGATCCGGCCATTTTGGTTTATCGTTTTTCTAATCTGAAATCCAGTTCATCGTATTTCCCTATCCATTTGAAATTTTTGAAGAAGTCCTCACGAAAGTTCACCAGCATTTTAGTGCCCCCTCCCTCTCCCAGCTGCAACAAAACATGTCTCTCCGGTATCAGTCTCTACAGCAACAACAGGCGCTGCAATCTTCCAACAACTTGACCTCACCCCCCAAAGGCATACTCCTCCATTGTCTCCCAAGATAGACAAATGGCAGCAACTTCTCTCTCTCCTTATATATTTTTATTTGCAATGTTGTATAATATATTCATTTTAGTGTGCAATGTTTCCTAATACAATGCATTTTAGACTGTTATTTCCAGTAATACATATGTGTGTGCTTTTATGTACACTTTACCCTAGCACATGTATTTTTGTACACATTACTTGGTTGGAGAAATGCATTGATAGAAGTGGATTTGGAAGGATATCTGTGTTTCAGGTAGTGCATTGTTTTGGGAAGTATAAATTAGATAGGTTCACCCACCCTTTTTCTGCTCAGGGCCCAACACACAAGATATATAGGGGAACATTGGAGTGAGGGTTTGTCTTCATGCTCCTAGCCCTGTCCCAGCTTTTTCTCATTGCATGCTCAGGCTAGTTAAATGGTGCTCCTAGTAAGCTTTTGGTGTCCAGTTGAAAGCAATAGGCAGGTACATTAGGGAACCAGTGTGGTGTAGTGGTTAAGAGCAGTAGACTTGTAATCTGCTGAACCGTGTTCGCGTCTCCGCTCCTCCACATGCAGCTGCTGGGTGACCTTGGGCTAGTCACACTTCTTTGAAGTCTCTCAGCCCCACTCACTTCACAGAGTTAGCTGCTTTGAGACTCCTTAGGGTAGTGATAAAGCGGGGTATCAAATCCAAACTCCTCCTCCTCCTCCTCCTCTTCTTCTTCTTCATCTTATACTCAACTTCTGTGTGGTTATTCTTATTATTACATTGCTTTCTCCATCATATCCTCACAAGAACCCTGTGAGGTAGGTTGGACTCTGAGCTAGTGACAAGCCCCAGTGAGCTTTGGGGATGAGTGGAGATTTAAATACTGGGTTCTCCAATGCCAGGCTGACAGTAAGCCTGCTACATCCACACCAACTCTAAAAATATTGGGTGGTGTTTGACTAAAGATTTGCACCAGCACAAGGATTAGTATTAGCACAATGGGACTTTCCGCCTCTCCAGTGGCGTAGCATGGGCTGCCAGTGCCCAAGGCCGCATGCAGAGGGGTGGGCAGGAGGCAAACGGATGGACTACACACACACATTCAGCTGCCTAATGGCGTCCACATCACCCAGGAGATTGCAGCCACAGAGGTAAGAAAAGAAGAGGTGTTCTGTTGTCTGGAGAGGTCACTTCCTGGTTTGTATGGAGAAGCTGTTTTCAATGGAGCCCAGCAATGGAACTGCACAGCTGTATTGAGACAGCACTGGGTACTGAAATTTTACGCCCCTAACAATTTTACGCCAAGGGCAACTGCCCCATGTGCCCCCCTATGCTACACCACTGCACCTCTCTCCTCCCCCCATGGACACCCACACCATCCCCAACTGGAGGGTTGGGGGGAAGCCCAGAACAGATTTAGGGGTGCACAGAGGGAGGGGGGAGAGCAGTCCATTGAGCAAGGAGAAATCCTGGCGCTGAAGCTACATTCTCCTTAGTACTACATTGAATACAACCCATTGCTTTCACATGAGTGTGTATAGCTCCCCGTAAGGAATAAGTCTGTCTGTCTGTCTGTCTGTCTGTCTGTCTGTCTCTCTCTCTCTCTATATATATACACACACACACACACATATATATATATATCCTAGTAAATGCTGATAAAGGGAGACAGATTGGGACATCTTTGATGATGAGTTGGCCCCTTTAATATTCAGCATCTCTCCTGCCTTCTTTTCCAGAAAGGCATTTGGGTGGCCTATTTGGAGTGAGTATTTCTGAGCACAATGGGGACTTGCATATTGTTTTTCAAAAGCGTTCTAAAAATAAACACGTGCTTCCCTCGCCAGGGTACCAGGGAGGGTTTGTGCAAGTGGATATAAACAGAAATTCTCTCTCATCTAATTAGCCCGAGCTGTTTATTATTAAGGAGACGTTTCAGAAGCATCTTGCGAGGACGATACACCAGCAGAGTTTTGCCTTCGTGCCGGATTCATCTGTCAAGTCCAAACCACAACCAGGACGCCAGATCCTTTTAGCCCATTCTGAATCATTCTTATCTCCCCACTTCCAGTAGGGCTCCTAGCCTGAAGACTGTGTGCTGGTCCCCACATTCACACTGATCGCTCATTGACTTCAGCACCCAACAACACTGGACTCATGTAAATGAAGCATTGCAGATCCACAACAGCAGAAATGGGCTTTCATATCATTTTGAGCACAATGGTTTGTGAGGGAGCAGACACCCACTCTGAGTTGCCTAGGGTTAGGGTTAATCATGCAAAGTACATGCATACTAGTTTCGAGAGATGTGGATCTGCATTAGATCCGAGTGATCCTGCTGCAATTCAGAATTGGCTCTGAATTATGGGCACAGCTAAATGAATACTTGGTAGAAAGCTCTCCGACATTCCGAGCTTCTAATCACGCATGAATTTTAGCACATGCACATTACTAAAATACACTCGGGAAATGTGGCGTGTGTAATGCAGTGTTCCTTTTCTGTCTTGGTGCATCACAGAGTCATGTTCGCTCAGTGCCCTGTTCTCTAATGGACTCTCGCTGCAAGTGGTTTATTTACAAACTACTAGATAGACGAAGAATAACCAAAGAATTAAAGTAAACAGCGTCATATCTGAGCATGCAGAAACATAGCACTGATTCCCTGACTTTGGCTGCTTAGTCATGCCAATTTCCCCAATCATGCAGGTGCAAACAGGAGGAATTAACCCATCAAAAAACTCTTTTATTGTTATTATTATAAACATACTACAGTTTTGGTGCATCAGAGCCATGCCTTATTATATGTATAAGAAATGCAAACGAAGTGGATTCACAGCACAAACTGGTTAATTATGCCTCTCAGCAGCATCACCAGTTAGAACCAGCCCTTTGCCAGTTACTAAGAGCTCAGAGGCAATGAAAGATAGCCAAGCCTTTTACCTCATCATTCCAGCTGTCCTCACCTATCCATATTCCCTGCCTGCTATGGAATGCATGCGGAGTCTTGCTTATGACAGCAGGCTGCAGAGGAAGGAAGGGAAGGGAAGGGACATTTCAGTCCATTGCACATAGCTCTTGTGCATTTTGCCATTGAGGAAATCTGTGTGTTCCACCTTCCAGGGCTAGATTTGGGGCAGGCGAGCCTAGCAACTGCCAGGGACACTGGGATTTGGTGGTGGAGGGGGGCACCTGTTCTGAGCTATCTCTACACTTAAGTACCCATTCAACCGCTGAATGCAAAACAGTACAGACAGTTCATCTTCATTTGTTAAGCTGGCATCGCTGACCTGCATGACCAGTGTTGCAGTAACATTCTATTCTGTTCCTTTCCTTTCCTTCCTGGGAAAATGTAAAACATCAGGGCCATTGAACAAACAGCGCGCATATGAGCAATTCCATGCATGCAAAGTTGTGTAGGAAATCATGCATCCAGGTCATGCATCTAAACAGTGAAATAAGTTACAAATGAAATTTTAAAAAAGTTAATAGGAAGCAGAACAAATAGAAGAGGTGGCAAGAACTGCAGCTTCTATGCAGTAACCACTTGGTCGGTGTCAATGGAAACAGAGGACACTGCCTTATAGTGAGTCAGACCATTGCTACACTGACTGGCAATGGCTCCCCAGGTTTTCAGACTAGGGACATATCCAATCCCACCTGGAGAAACCAGGAATTGAACCCGAGACCTTCTGCAGGTAAGGCAGCTTGTGGGATATTTGCAATGCAGTCAAACCAACAATGCACATTTGCACTGAATAGAAACAGATCTGGATATCTTTTCAAACCCAGACAGTAGGAAATGAATATGGGAAAGCTGTGTTGCACTGGCTTAGGCCCAGCAACCCATTGAGGTCAGTATAGTCTATGCTGATTGGCAGTGACTCTCCAGTGTTTCATACACAGAGTTTCTCTCCCATCTCTATCTGGAGTCATCAGGGATTGAACCTGAGACCTTCTGCACGAAAGGAGGATGCTCTAACACCAAGCTGTGACCCTTCCCCTTTTGGAATTGTTGAGAACTAAAAGGTCTTTAAGGGGCGCGGGTTAAACCACAGAGCCTAGGGCTTGCCAATCAGAAGGTTGGCGGCTCGAATCCCCGCAACAGGGTGAGCTCCCATTGCTCAGTCCCAGCTCCTGCCAACCTAGCAGTTCAAAAGCACGTCAAGTGCAAGTAGATAAATAGGGACCGCTCCGGCGGGAAGGTAAACAGCGTTTCTGTGCGCTGCTCTGGTTCTCCAGAAACAGCTTAGTCATGCTGGCCACATGACCCGGAAGCTGTATGTCGGATCCCTCGGCCAATAAAGCGAGATGAGCGCCGCAACCCCAGAGTCATCCATGACTGGACCTAATGGTCAGGGGTCCCTTTACCTTCACCTTTAAAAGATCTTTAACAGGAGGATAGGGTGGTGATTCAGATGTTAGTTGCCAATAATAATCTGGTTTCTTAAGCCATTGCTTTTTTTTTTAAAAAGAAACCTATGGTTTTGGGGTTTTTTCCAAAAGACATTGGCCTCGTTGTGCAAGCACATCTCCAAAACAAAATCGAAAATTCTTTCCAGTAGCACCTTAGAGACCAACTGAGTTTGTTCTTGGTATGAGCTTTCGTGTGCATGCACACTTCTTCAGATACCTGCACATCTCCAGTTCGTCATTTTGTTGGCCGAAATGTGTGCACGGTCCCCTAGGGGATCAGGTGATCCTTCAAGGGCATGTCACCTGAAGCGCTGATTTCCATCACGCTCCTGCCTTGAGCCCTAGGTACTGCCTCCACCCCCCTCCCCACACATCCCAAGGCCTCGTTTGCTTTGCAGAGGCATTAGATTAGCACGAGGGCTTATGACCAGCCATCTGCCACAGCAGGCTGCTGACTGCAAGTCCCCTGATCTCCGAGCAACATTGCTGAGGAGTACGGAAGGATTTCAGGAGCGGGGAGATGGAGGGGAACTTATTACCCTGGCGCTTGTCCCTCGCTCTGCATAGTCAGATTGAAATGAAATTTCCGTCAGCAGCACGGGGACATTGTGTTAAAGAAGCCAGGGGATTTTCTTTTTAAATGAGGTTTTCAAGGTAGTGGTACTTTCTGTTCTTGTTTTGACATAATGGCCCCAAAATAACATCTTGCGAGTGAGCCGATGAATTGCTGGCACCAATCGCTGAAGAAGGAGGCCATAAGAACATGCAAAGCTGCATTGGTCCATCTCACACAGTATTGTCTATTCTGACATTCAGTGAATCTCCAGGGTTTCTGAATACATACCCTCCAACATTTCTCCAATGAAACTAGGGACATCCTATTCCATATCCTCCAACATTTCTCCAATGAAAATAGGGGTGTCCTAAGGAAAAATGGGACATTCCAGGATCAAATCAGAAACCAGGACAGCTTCTGTAAACCAACCTAATTTGCACTTTCTGAAACAATGCAGGCATCCTCCAGAATTTGCGTGTTTTGAAATTTTGCAGTGCATTTCTGCAGGCAAGCAATCTCTACGTCATTAGTGAAAAGGACATACAGATACATACAAAAATGCATTATATTAGGGAACACAGCTTTGCAAATAAAAAAGAAGAAGAGGTGTATTATGTAGAATTGCATATACAGGTATGGAAACGTGCATATTTAGGAGAGTCACACCAAAATGTTTATGAATTTTCATGAAGTCTTTTTTTTTCTAATGCCAACAGATGTGGAAATGTGGAGAACTGGATGTGAGGCTGAAAAAATGAGAAACCGAGAGAAAGAAAATCTGATAGATTTGCCCATCCCTACCTGGAAGTAACATGTGTGTGTCTTTAGAAATTGACCTATATGTACTACTGGTTCCTCTCCCCAGAATGCTCTCTGTCTGTCTCCCTCCACTCTTGGCCTCCTCTCTGCCTCTCCTCTTTAGGAAGCGTTTTATGAAGTCTTACAAAATGACACCCCAACTTGCATGGACTATAGTTTTGGGGCAGGAACGGAATACTCTATGAAACGTCCCCCTCCACTGGTCATTTTTGTGCTCTTTCTGCCTGTACCCAAGTGCCATTGCTCCTCAGAATTCTTCTTCTGCATTCGCACCCCCTGTTGTTGTTTAGTCGTTTAGTCGTGTCCGACTCTTCGTGACCCCATGGACCAGAGCACACCAGGCACTCCTGTCTTCCACTGCCTCCCGCAGTTTGGCCAAACTCAAGTTAGTAGCTTTGAAAACACTGTCCAACCATCTCATCCTCTGTCATCCCCTTCTCCTTGTGCCCTCAATCTTTCCCAACACCAGGGTCTTTTCCAGGGATCTTCCAACATCTTAACTCCTGTTGTTTTTGTCCATGGAGTTTTCTTGGCAGATATACTGGAGTGGCTTGCCAGTTCCTGCTCCAAGTGGATCACGTTTAGTCAAAATTCTCCACGATGACCTGTCCGTCTTGGTTGGTCCAGAACAGCATAGTTCATTTGCACCCCCTAGTTGTTGTTAATCAACACAAGGCTCCCGTTTGTGGGTAGGGGGTCAATTAAGGATCTTTGACACCATCTGTCACCAGAGGCTCACGCTCCCCCTCTCCTTGGGGCAGCTTTGGCACCCACCAGTATGACATTCAAGGCACCCACTTTCCTAGCAGTAGCTGGAGAGAGCAAGGGGGTCACATTTGCTCGCTGAACAGGCTCCTCAAGCATCAAAACAGCCATAGTGGCACCTTTGTGGCAGTTGTTCCGTGCCAGACTGAGGCTCCGGCATGCTCTTTAATCACACCTGCTGAAGCTTCTCTGTCCTTGCCAAAGATAGGTTGGCAATGAGACCACCAAATCTGGCTCCCTGGCACGGAGACTATTGCCTTTGGCACCGGGCCAGTACAGTCCATCTCTTCCTGAAAATAGCATGCTGTTATTTTTATTATTATTATGAAGGGGGGGGGGAGATGAGAGGAATATTTTTGTTAACTCTAGCAGTTCCAGCACAGCCCCAAAAGCAACAGCAGGAGCCTAAAGCACGTTAGGCTACATAATGTCCTAGATTGGAGTTCTGGAATGTGGATGTTCACACTGGAAACAGTAGGCGGTGCCTCTGCGCATGTACAGATGGGTGGAGGGGAAATAGGGGGGGCGGAGATCATGGGGGATTCTGGAGAATGAACCTGGGTTGCCAATATAGGGCTGCTTCATGTATCACATACGTACATGGCAGTAAGCCTGGGTTTGCAACTGGGCAAACAGCTTGACAGGAATCATAGGCACCAGGTTCCACCCAACTTTTTTGTGGGTCGTCGTGCACGTGTGACATCACACATACAACACACACATGACGTCATGAAGTCTGCTGCAGCCACAGGGAGGCCTGACGGGTCCCAGGCCCTCAAGACTGGGAGCACTCACCCCTGTCTCAATATTTTTTGGGGAAGCTGAGGTGTCCTCAGCACCACAGAGTTGGCGCCTATGACAGGAATCATAGAATTGTAAAGTTGGAAGGGGCTCCAAGGAACATCTAGTGCAACCCTTTGCAATGCAGGAATCACAGCTACAGTATAGAATCCCTGACAGATGGTCATCCACTTTTCATGGTAGTCTGTTCCCCTGTTGAACATACCTTACCGTCAGAAAATTCTTCCTAAGGTTTAGTTAGGAAAGTCAATTCTGTGTCCAGGGCAGCTGTCTACCAGCTCCATCTGGTACGCAGGATGAGACCCTACCTGCCCGTGGACTGTCTTGCCAGAGTGGTGCATGATCTAGTTATCTCCCACTTGGACTACTGTAATGCGCTCTACGTGGGGCTACCTTTCAAGGTGACTCGGAAACTGCAATTAATCCAGAATGCAGCAGCTAGACTGGTGACTGGGAGTGGCCACCGAGACCATATAACACCGGTCCTGAGAGATCTGTGTTGGCTCCCAGTAGGTTTCTGAGCACAATTCAAAGTGTTGGTGCTGACCTTTAAAGCCCTAAACAGCATCTCCACCCCATTGTTCTACCCGGACACCGAGGTCCAGCGCTGAGGGCCTTCTGACGGTTCCCTCACTACGAGAAGCGAAGTTACAGGGAACCAGGCAGAGGGCCTTCTCGATAGTGGCGCCCGCCCTGTGGAACGCCCTCCCACCAGATGTCAAGGAAATAAACAACTATCTGACTTTTAGAAGACATTTGAAGGCAGCCCTGTTTAGGGAAGTTTTTTATGTTTAATGCTGTATTGTGTTTTTAATATTTGGTTGGGAGCTGCCCAGAGTGACTGGGGAAACCCAGCCAGATGGGCGGGGTATAAATAATAAGTTGTTTGTTGTTGTTGTTGTTGTTGTCATTGTTGTTGTTGTTGTTATCTTCTTTCTTGTGATTCTGTGTCTTGGAACCAATCCTCGTAATCACACCCTGTAACCAATTCTAGCTGGAGGAGACTCTTGAGAGTCCCATGGACTGCAAGAAGATCAAACCTATCCATTCTCAAAGAAATCAGCCCTGAGTGCTCACTAGAAGGACAGATCCTGAAGTTGAGGCTCCAGTACTTTGGCCACCTCATGAGAAGAGAAGACTCCCTGGAAAAGACCCTGATGTTGGGAAAGATGGAGGGCACAAGGAGAAGGGGACGACAGAGGATGAGATGGATGGACAGTGTTCTCGAAGCTACTAACATGAGTTTGGCCAAACTGCGAGAGGCAGTGAAGGATAGGCGTGCCTGGCGTGCTCTGGTCCATGGGGTCACGAAGAGTCGGACACGACTGAACGACTGAACAACAACAACCAATTCTAGTATGGTACCTTTGCACTAGGCATCCATATGCCTGCTTTTCTGACACTTGCACTTTATTGTGTTACTTACATGTGAGTGCCCCCTCTCAAATGCAATGTCTCGAGCAGCCCTGATTCTCAAAGGCTACGTTTCTTTCAACGCACTCTCAAATCTTGGCAGGCAGAAGAGCATGCGAGCATTGCTGTCCCAAACACAATTCAGCCCTTCCAGTGAAGTCTGTTTCACGTGGATCCCGCCTGCAAGATGCTGCACGAAATGGCCTTTGCGCCGGCGACAGCCACGCGGCAGTTTTCTGCACAAATGGGTTTTCCCTGAAATGCTAAACCCCTGTCTTGAGATCAGAAAAAAATGAGTTGTGAAGACTGCATGACCGTCACTGAGACCAGGCCGTTTTAGACCTGCAGTCTAAAATGGAACAGTCCATTATACCACTGCAGACTTAAAATGAGGCTAAACAGAAACAGCCTAATGTGGTCCAAGCATCTGGGACCTATAAGGTCTTCTGTCATGGACTAAGACACCCTGAGCTGACTGCTTCCCCTCCATTTGACTCATTCACACCATATGAATGTAAAATGGGGTTGGGGGGTGGGGAGCAGGATATATCTGTCTATGTGAGTTTCTCTCCATCTCCCATTTTCCCAATCTTAAATTCAGTTTTCCACACTCCTATTTTAGGCTGCAAAATCCTTTTCTTTCTTTTTCTAAGCCCTCCTTGAAATTCTGCCCACATTTTCATGCAAATACCTCTGATTTTTTTCTATGCTGTTTTTCATGAAACACAGATATCTGCCAGCAATCTTCCCTAATATAATGCATTCTGTATGTTATTTTCACTAAAATATATCTTTTTGCATGCCATCCCCTTACTTATATGCATTCTTGTGCACATGACTTAGTTGGGGGGGGGGGGAAATCCAGAGAAGGACAAATAATAATGACAATTTTATTACTTATACCCACTCAAATTTTGAAGATGGCTGTGTTTTTGGTTTGTGTATTGTTTCAGGGAATATGAATTTCCTGGACGGTACATAAGTTTTCATACTGAATTTCTCCCCCATCTATAAGCAAAATACACCGATTTTTGCAAACTGTACATTTCCAAGGTGTCTGAGCTCACAGAAAGCAATCAGAACAAAATAACATGAAAACATTGGTATCATCTCTCCCATCTGGAAATGCATATCCAAGCTACTATGATTTGAGACATTTTTATTGTTGCTGCTGTTGTGATGATGTTCGGTGAAATGTAGGAACAAGGCTTTCTAAAAACAAACATCAGCGGAGTTTAATATGCGCACAATAGGTCTTTTCAACAGGATTTTTAAAGAAGGGAATAAGAAGGGGGAAAAGGAAAACACGCTCGTGCCAACAGAGAATTGTTGAAGTGCCCTTCATCAGCCAAGCAAGCACCAAAGCCTGTCACTCCAGGCTATCAAAATGTGTGTAAAAGCAAAGACAGAACACAAAAGTAAATCAGCCAGTGATTACGCGACGGGGGGAAAAATGATGACCTTGTTATGAAAACCATTGAAGATAAAAATAGATTCTGTCAGGAAACGTAGTTATATTGTAGCGCCTTGGAAGACGAAAAAGTACCCATCAACCTGATAAATGTTAGCATTAAGCACAATAAAATAAACCATTGGCACTTGATTCTTTTAAAAAAAAAAAGAAATACAATAAAATAACAATAACAAGCTTAATAACCACTATCAAGGTTCAAGTCCCAAAGAGGGAAGCTGCAGGTTCAGCAAGGCTAGAAAGGATTATTATTATTATTATTATTATTATTATTATTTTATTTGTACCCCGCCCATCTGGCTAGGTCCCCCAAGCCACTCTGGGTGGCTTCCCACAAATATTAAAATACATTGAAAATGTCACAGATTAAAAACTTCCCTAAACAGGGCTGCCTTCAGGTATTTTCTGAATGTCACAGTAGTTGCTTATCTCTTTGATGGGAGGGCGTTCCACAGGACGGGTGCCACTACTGAGAAGGCCCTCTGCCTGGTTCCCTGTAGCTTTGCTTCTCGCAGTGAGGGAACTGCCAACAGGCCCTTGGCTCTGGATCTCAGTGTCCGGGCTGAACGATGGGGGTGGAGGTATACAGACTGAAGAAGATGAGTTAGAATCATAGAATCGAAGAGTTGGAAGGGATCCCTAAAATGCAGGAATCTAAACTAGATCATCCATGACAGATGGCCATCCAGCCTATGCTTAAAAACTTCCAAGGAAGGAGAGTCCACCACCTCTCGAGAAGAGACCATTCCACTGTCAGAAAGTTCTTCCTGGTGTTTAGTCGGAATATCCTTTCATGTAATTTGAAGCCATTGGTTCAAGTCCTGCTCTCCAGTGCAAGAGAACAAGGGCTTTCTCCATCTTCCATATAACAGTAATTATCTTGATTTTCTACTGAACCCCCCAGAAAGAAGGGCTTTTTCGTTGACCAGGTTCAACGCAAATCCATCAAACCTCCTATGGGGAAGGTTCTCAGGCAGGGTGGAGGGCGAGAGGATTTGTCCATGTGATGACCATCAGGTGGAAAGCCTTGTTCATATGGTTTTTCACTGCAAACTTTACGTCGATCTCCGCCAGCAATTCCTGGACCAGCTCTGTATCCCTAGAAGGAGACCAGAGCGGGAAGTCTTGCATTTCCTACTAAAGGGGACTGACCAGGAGCTTACCAAATTGGTAGCTCAATACCTACATTTGCTCTTTTCTCGTCGTAATATTCTGCAGTCGTCTGAGTTATCAGGAGTCCCAGAGATGTGATCGTGGACAGCGGAGTCTTGTCTCTTTTCTCTTCTAATATAGTTTGCCCCACTGTGAAAGTATTATTTCGCTACTGTTTTGTATGTATGTATGTTTGTTTGTTTGATGCCAATAAAAGGTTGATGATGATGATGATATAACAGGCTTTTAGATATTCGAAGATGGCTATCATATCTCATCTCAGCCTCTTCTTTTCCAAGTGAAACATACCCAGCTCCTTCAACCATTCCTCATAAGGAAGACACATGACGTTAGGACATCAGGAGGAGCCAGGAGCAGAGCTGAATGCAGTGGCCAAGCTGCTCAATGGCCAATGGCTCCTGCTCTGCCAGCCTCTTGGTGCCGCCAACGGGGGTCAGGCTGCTTTGACCCTCCTTCCCTCCACAGCAAGAGTAAAAGGAGCTGGCCGCTGGAGGCACGCCAGGGTGGAAACTATACACATATAAAAAATGCTCTGAAAATGCTTTTTTTTTTTAAAGCGTTTTTAAAAAACATTGAATTTTCCATAAGGCTCACCATTGCCATCTAGTGTCACATTGCATATTACACTTTAAACACACTTAAAATGTTTTATTTGTAGCTGTATAGCTGTCAGGCTTTGGAGGAATCCAATCCATTCCACGGTAGCAGCCAAGAAGCAGAGAAACAATAAAAGTCCTTACCATGGAATTTATTAACAATCACAGAGAGAGAAGAAGGAATGTAATAATAATAATTCCAACAGAATGTTAAAATACAATAATCTATTAAACGTTTAAAGCTTCCCTAAACAGGGCTGCTTTCAGATGTCTTCTAAAATTCTGGTAGTTGTTTTTCTCTTTGACATCTGTTGGGAAGGTGTTCCACAGGGCGGGTGCCACTACCGAGAAGGCCCTCTGCCTGGTTCCCTGTAACTTGGCTTCTTGCAGCGAGGGAACCACCAGAAGGCCCTCAGCACTGGACCTCAGTGTCCAGGCAGAACGATGGGGGTGGAGACGCTCCTTCAGGTATACCGGGCAGAGGCCGTTTAGGGCTTTAAAGGTCAGCACCACCAACCCTTTGAATTCTGCTTGGAAAAGTACTGGGAGCCAATGTAGGTCTTTCAAGACTGCTGTTATGTGGTTTCCGGGTCACCTTCAAAGGTAGCCCCACGTAGAGCGCATTGCAGTAATCCAAGCGAGAGATAAGTAGAGCATGCACCACTCTGGCGAGACAGTCCGCGGGCAGGTAGGGTCTCAGCCTAAGTACCAGATGGAGCTGGTAGACAGCTGCCCTGGACATAGAATTGACTTTCCTAACTAAACCTAACTAAACTAAGAGAGAAAGAAGGAGGAGAAAGAGCTGCAGCACCAAGACAGGAAGAGGGCAGGACTGCACCAGGGAGCAGCTGGTCCAGCTCTGCAGGGCTCTTCATGCTCTGTGCTTTGGGGAGATTGGGGGGCTTGGGCCCTACCCCCAAAATATAGGGGGACCGAAAGGGCTTGGTCACCAGGAACCGGCACTCCTCGCCTCCCACCTGCCTCAAGCTTCTAGCTCTCTCTCACACACCTCTCTGGCCGTTGTCACCAACAGCCAAGGGAGGGAGGGGCCCCACCCATTTGTTTTCTAGCACAAAGCCCCTTCCTTTGTTACCTTAATGACCCCTACTTAGGTCATTACCAGGAAGCTGGCCTGGCTACTCCAACAATTGAATCCTTGCTGGATCCAGAAAATAGGAGGGACTCAAACATACAGCCTAACCTCCACCACTCCCCAAACTCGCAACAGCAGTTTACAGGATCTGGCTGTGAGGAAATGACATATTCAAAGCTGAAACGTCCAATAGAAAGATCAGCCATTGGGGAGGCGCCGGTGGCACTATTTCAGCTTTCCGTTAATGCTAATGCGGCTATTGCAGCTGTTCTGCCAATGATTAAATGAGCTGTTATTGAGCATTTACTCTGTTGAACTGGCCTTTTCTCCTCCTTATTCATCATTCATTAGGTCTACCCCTGTCCTAGCCCGCTTATTCAGCAACATCATTTGTATAAAAAAGAGAGATGATGTAGCAGGTTGTATCTGGGAGAGGGTGTTTGTTTGTTTGTTCCTCATCCAAAGCACACACACACACAGGAGCAACCGCCAATCCCGCGACAGAGCCTGATCTCGGAACAAATCACTCAAAGTGATGGGTGAGAGGCTACCAAGTTTAAAAGGTAAAAAATAAGAATCAGCGGTTGCTAAGCCCTGCTGTAAACACAGCAGCTTAAGAGGATTTGCATACCATTTGTTAACCTTTGAGGGGAACAGCACACCAAGGCTGTTCCATATCCATATTTTTCGCTGCATTCCGGTTCTCGAAACGGAAATCCAGAATGTACAACCACATGCTTCACAGAATCCCGCCCTCCCCTGGTATATAAATAGCGGAAGGAGAAATTCTACAGCCTCGTTCTCCTTTCCAGTTCGCACTACCTAGAACGGATTTCATGCTTTGCTGGTTTGCAGAGAAGGCGCAACACAGGCAGGCGTAAAACCAGGAGGTTAACTGCGCCAGACAGCTTTCGGAGTTGAGGCATTGTGACATTAGTTCAGGTAGGGCCCCTGAGTAAAAATATAAAAAGATGGACCATTTGCCCCCTTCAGACAATACCTGAAATCTGCCATTGAGGTAGCCGCTTCCTTTTGGTTTCATGCGCGCCTCACCTAAAACCCTGACACCTTTAGAGTGCTGTGAAGTCAGCAGCACTTACAGTATCAGTCAAGTGTGCCACAGTTGTGGAGCATTTCTGGCTGGCGCATCATGAACAAAACCCAAAGAGATATGCAACAATACGTCTCAGTCAGGCTGCATTCACAGAGCAGTTTCATTCCGCTGACATTTCCTTAACCGCTAATTTCCGCATTATGTTTGAGCTTTTCCACGACATAAAAACCGCTTCCAGAAAAATAACGAATATAGCACAAGTTTAGTGTTCAGCGGGTGGTGCTGTGGGTTAAACCACAGAGCCTAGGGCTTGCTGATCATCGGAAGGTCGGCGGTTCGAATCCCCGCAACAGGGTGAGCTCCCGTTGCTCAGTCCCAGCTCCTGCCCACCTAGCAGTTCGAAAGCACGTCAAAGTGCAAGTAGATAAATAGGTACCGCTCCAGCGGGAAGGTAAACGGCGTTTCCATGCGCTGCTCTGGTTTGCCAGAAGCGGCTTAGTCATGCTGGCCACATGACCTGGAAAGCTGTATGCCGGCTCCGTCGGCCAGTAACACGAGATGAGTGCCACAACCCCAGAGTCGGACACGACTGGACCTAACGGTCAGGGGTCCCTGTACCTTTAGTGTTTATTTGTGTGTTATTTGCCAATGGGATTTTTTTTTCCTGGAAGCAAAGGGAAAATGGAATTAACTGCTATGTCAATTCAGCATCAGTCAGAGACAGCATTAACCCTACCTACAACCAAACCCAGGGCTCTGAGAAGGTGGAAGCCTATGTATTCCAGCAGAGACATTGAACATCTAGCTATCTGGGAAACGTAGAGGTCCAACGTTTGCTATTCTACATTTGCTACATTATACTATTGGTCATACAGTACGATCAGAGGCATAGCAAGGGGGGGCGTAGGGGGTGGTCTGCCCCTTGTTCCATAATGGAGGGGGTGACAAATTATCAAGGAACAATTACTGCCCTACTAGGGCGGTTCATAAAAAACTTTTTTTGAAAATGCCTGCTCCAAAGGCCTTAACTTAGTATACTAGGGATTATATAGCTATATATGAAATTTCATGCATATCGGTTAATATCTTGACCCTCCTCCACCAAAATAGCTGTTTACTTGGCTGTTTTGTGTTAAGTCGTGGGTGGACACAGCAGACGACACAGTGATTTCCAAGCAGCTCTTGTTTATTCTCAGGCTGGAACAGAAGTGAGCTGAAGGCCTCAGCAGCCTGCTTATATAGAACTCAGCTACAAAGCAACAGTAACAACTTTCTGTAGTTAACCAATCCGGGAACGTCACTTTACAATCCCTCTTTTGCATATGCGGACCTGAGTGAAAACTGCAGCAGAATGAACTATATACACACACCCCTAGTGGCCTAGGGTGAGAACTTCAATACATAACATTTTCCTATGTCGTGAAGGCTGAAATTTCAGTTCAGTGGAGCACTTACTGTTCCCAACCCTAACCCTGTGGAAAGCCATCTAATTGGACTTTAATTTGATTCTGAGATGTTTTTAGGCGGTAATTTAATTATTGTTTGATTTTGTACCTATGTTATGTATCTGATGTTAGCCACCCTGAGCCCGACTTCGGCCGGGGAGGGCGGGATATAAATAAAATGTTTTTTATTATTATTACTTGTTATTATTCCTTTGTAAGAAAATATGAAATAACGTAAAACCATTTTTGCAGGGAGGGGGGATCAATGGAGGGGGTGGTGACAAGAAATGTTCTGCACCGGGTACCACCTGACCTTCCTACGCCTCTAGGGTGGGTGTTAAAAAATGTTTTGCCCCAGGTACCAATTTACCTTGCTACGCCCCTGAGTACAATAGTATACATTAGTATACATGTGACACTGTTAAGGAAGTAGACCCAAAGGGTTTATGAATCTCCAAGGACTAGATCTGAGTGGCAGCAGTGCCACCGAGATGGCCCCCAAACCTGGGTCATTTCTACGACTGCATACCCCACATGTGTCCTGGAAAAACTGGGACATCTTGCTTCTTAGCTCAAGAGCATGGCAGCCATTTTGGTTGCTGTGATCTCACACCATTTCACACCACAACTCCCTCACCGACAAAAAAAACCACTTTTGGGGAACCCATGATCTCATGCAGCACCCCAACATGCATGTTTTAGGGTGCCATGCCCAGAATATGTGCTTTTGTTGGGGGGGAATCATGGTGTGAAATAGTACGAGATCACAGCAACCAAAATGGCTGCCATGCCCTGGCAATGAAAAACGAGCAAATGGCGTCCCGGATTTTGGCTTCAAAGTTTTGGAGGTTGTTCCATTTTGCAGGGGACATTTGTCAGCCTGAGAGCCACATTGCCTTCTGGGCAACCTTTTCAGGACCATGTGCTAGTGGTGGGTGGGGCCAGAACCAAAAGTAGGCAGAGCAACAAGTGTAAATGTTTACTTTTCTAAAATAGGCTGGTTTCTACATACATTCACACACCCCTCTGTCCTCCAAGTAAAAAAGTGAAAAGGTAAAGGACCCCTGGATGGTTAAATCCAGTCAAAGGCGACTATGGGTGTGTGGCGCTCATCTCCCTTTCAGGCCAAGGGAGCCAGCGTTTGTCCACAAACAGCTTTCCAGGTCATGTGGCCAGCAGGACTAAACGCTTCTGAAGAAGAAGAGTTTGGATTTGATATCCCGCTTTTCACTACCCGAAGGAGTCTCAAAGCGGCTAACATTCTCCTTTCCCTTCCTCCCCCACAACAAACACTCTGTGAGGTGAGTGGGGCTGAGAGACTTCAGAGAAGTGTGACTAGCCCAAGGTCACCCAGTAGCTGCATGTGGAGGAGAGGAGACGCGAACCCGGTTCCCCAGATAACGAGTCTACCGCTCTTAACCACTACACCACACTGGCTCTTTTGGTGCAACGGGACACTGTGACGGAAGCCAGAGTGCATGGAAACGCCGTTTAACTTCCTGCCACAGAGGTACCTATTTATCTACTTGCACTGGCGTGCTTTCGAACTGCTAGGTTGGCAGGAGTTGGGACAGAGCAACGGGAGCTCACTCTGTCGTGGGGATTCGAACCGCCAACCTTCCAATCAACAAGCCCAAGGGGCTCTGTGGTTTAGACCACAGCATCATAGACAAGTTCAAAGATGCGTCCAAAAAAACACCCAAGGAGTGTGTACTGTGTGATGAGTGATGGAGGAGCCCAGAGAATTATTCTGAGGACCAGAGTGTGACACCAGGAGATATTCATTTGGTCCCTGTGCCTGAGTTTCCCCACTCCTGCACTATTTGAAGGAGTCCTCTATTTGAAGAGCTATCTGGTTTAAATATCAAGGACCCTAAGAAGGGTCTCCCCTACTTTCGTGAGATGCATTTTATTTCCACTTCCAGTACAGCAATAATTTCTAAGTTTCTACCTATGCATATAAATTAGCATAAGCCTTTCTTTTTGCAAATTGTACCACCCCTCTCCTTTTTTTGTGGGGGGGGGGAATATGTTTCCATTCTTTTTCAAAATGGGTGCAAGCATAGCTTCCTTGCACCCCATGAAGTAGGCTCCATCTTGTCCAATGACTTTAAGATTTCAGATCTAAACATGCCACGAGAGAATCCTCTTTAAATGTTTGTGGCATAAAAATGCACACACCACCAACAAAATCCCCCCCTTTTTTTCCAGAAGCCACAAAAAGACAGGCAAGTGTCTCAGGAACTGACAGCCTCCATATCAACACTCTTAAGAAAATTACAATGAGAACATAATTACTAGGCTAACTCAGACAACAAAAAGAAATTCTCAACTTCACTGCAAAGTGTCTCAGTCTTTACTGTGTGTTCCATACCCACCTCCCGTAGCTATTTTTGGCACAGTACATGTCACAACTGTAGGCATTTATTCAGCTTGCTCTAATAAGTCATTCTAAATGCCTTATAAACTACACGTGTGAAAGCTTGGGGAGGGGTAGGATAACCGCATGGATTTATAAAATCATCATCAACATGTCCCACCCCTTCTGAGTCCACAGCTTCTTAATACCATTATGTAGGGTCCTGCCTGTGTTGGGACCATAGAGATAGCTGGCAGGGCCTTTACAGTTGTAGCCCCAAAGCCATAGTGGAACGACCTTTCAGGAGATAGTTATGTACAGTGGTACCTTGGTTTATGAACTTAATCCATTGCGGAAGTCCATCCTTAAGCCAAAGCATCCTTAAACCAAGGTGTGCTTTCCCATAGTAGCGGGGGACTCAATTTACAAATGAAACACACCCAACAGGAAGCGGAGCACGTTCTGATTCCAAGGCAAAATTCACAAACCAAAACACCTACTTCCAGGTTTGCAGCATTCTTAATCCAACTTGTTCATAAATTAAACTCGAAACAAAATTAAAATTAAAAAAAAATCCTTCTAGTAGCACCTGAGAGACCAACTAAGTTTGTTCTTGGTATGAGCTTTCGTGTGCATGCACACTTAATAATAATATATTATTTATTTGTTTGTTTGTTTGTTTGTTTGTACCCCACCTATCTGGCTGGGTTTCCCCAGCCACTCTGGGTGGCTTCCAACAGAACATTAAAATGCAATAATCTATTAAACATTAAAAGCCTCCCTAAACAGGGCTGCCTTCAGAAGTCTTCTAAAGGTCTGGTAGTTGTTTTTCTCTTTGACATCTGGTGGGAGGGCGTTCCACAGGGTGGGTGCCACTACCAAGAAGGCCCTCTGTCTGGTTCCCTGTAACTTGGCTTCTCATAGTGAGGGAACCTCCAGAAGGCCCTCGGCGCTGGACCTCAGTGTCTGGGCTGAACAATGGGGGTGGAAACGCTCCTTCAGGTATACTGAGGCCGTTTAGGGCTTTAAAGGTCAGCACTAACACTTTGAATTGTGCTCGGAAACGTACTGGGATACCTTCTTCAGATACCTAATAAATTAAGATACCTCAGATAAACTAAGCTGTTCTTAAACCAAGGTGCCACTGTATGTGCAACTCTCTTGGTCCTTAGATTTAGCAAAAGGTCTTTCTTCTTTGTTCTTCTGAATCCTAGAATCATAGCGTCATAGAATTGTAGAGCTGGATGATCCCAAGGGTCATAAAATTCCGACCCCCTGAATGCAACTTCTAGATAGGTTGGGTTGGGACTCTGAATACTGTTGGGTGGATTTGTTGACTGCTGGCAAATCATCACCTTGCTCCGCCACCGCCCATTCTTCCTTCCTTGGCACAACATAGCCTTTTGCCAAGAGCTGCTCAAGAAGGACACAGATTGTCTCTAGATGGGCCACTGGCCTGATCCTGGAGGCTCTTCTGGCGTTCATATGTTCTTCTAAAATTAATATCTGCAATGGTGGAATTCTATGGTCCCTGTGGAAGTGCTCATAGTCAGACCTGGGACAAGGCAGCTTTTCTAGCTTGGACAACTGCAATGCGCTCTACGTGGGGCCACCTTTGAAGGTGACCAGGAAACTACAACTAATCCAGAATGTGGCAGCTAGACTGGTGACTGGGAGGCCAGGTTAACAGGGGCATCCAGCAGAATATCCAGCAAAGAGGGATGAGGAAGCTTCCTCAACCTCGGCCCTCCAGATGTTTTTAGCCTACAACTCCCATGATCCCTAGCTAGGACCAGTGGTCAGGGATGATGGGAATTGTACTCTCAAAACATCTGGAGGGCCAAGATTGAGGGAGCCTGTTCTAAAGGTTATATAGTTACTTCTCTCCTTGGGTCAAGGGGCGCATAACTCCATACCCTCCGACATTTCTCCAATGAAAATAGGGACAGCTTAAGGGAAAGCGGGACATTCCAGGACCAAATCAGAAACCAGAACAACTTCTGTAAATACAGGGCATTTCCCTGGAAAATAGAGTCACTTGGAGGGGCTGGGGTTGAAAAGAGAGGTTGCTCTAGGGCAGGGGTCAGCAAACTTTTTCAGCAGGGGGCCGGTCCACTGTCCCTCAGACCTTGTGGGGGGCCAGACTATATTTTGGGGGAAAAATATGAACAAATTCCTATGCCCCACAAATAATGCAGAGGTGCATTTTAAATAAAAGGACACATTCTACTCATGTAAAAACACGCTGATTCCCAGACCGTCCACGGGCCGCATTTAGAAGGTGATTGGGCCACATCCAGCCCCCAGGCCTTAGTTTGGGGACCCCTGCTCTAGGGCAGTGCAGTAGTTATGGGGGGGGCTAGCCAGTTTTTATGCCCCAGGTAAAGCCTGCAGAGGGATGCCACTGAGTCTACCGGCCTGTGTGTGTTTGTGTACGTAAATGCACATGGGGGGGTGCCCAACTGGGTCTTTGATCCAGGTGAAATAAAACCTAGTTTTGCCCCTGCTCCAGGCTTGCCCCTTCCGCTCCAGAAATGCTCAACATGAGCCAAAATCAACGTGACATTGAATGTGGTTTTGAACATTCACAGTTCTTTTTGTTTGTTGGTTTTTATGATGCCCACACAGGATCAGGGTCATAGCAGGGAGAGAGGAATCAGCCCCTTTCCGTCCTGTCAGGATCCTGACACACACGAACCCCCTCCCCAGGATGCTACAATTGGCCCATGGAGGGAAGTTCTTTTCGGTACCACATTTAGGCTGGCCCCCTCTCTTTCTACCCTGTGTGTGCGACTCTCGGATGTCTGCTCCTCACTATTAGAAAATGGCATGTCAACAGCCTCAGCTTGCTAGTATTTATATAACTGGGCTGTAGATGTGGGGCTTATAAGTAAGCCTTGCAAAAAATAGAAAACTGATTTTTAAAATCTTATTTTCTGGCATTGTGCTATTTTTTTTAAAAGGCCCTTTTGATCACAAGCTTTCTGCCTTTCTCCTTCCCACACAATCTGATTGCAGCAAAACTTTCCGTGGCTCTCCCTTTCATTTCCTCTGTTTTTCTTCCATCTGAATCACAGCATTCTGCTAGAACCTGGGAATTATTTGATGCCGTCTAAATGACTAGCAGAAGGAAGGTGCGGGAGACCGGGGTGGGGGTGGAGGGAGAAGACAGGAAGTATAATACCGGTATATATATATATTGTAGCGCTGTATAAGAATGGCTTTGAGGTGACAGAAAGCACTGTGCTATGTATCAGATGTGGGAGCGTCACCTTGTTTTGCGAAAGATCTGGACCTGAACTGAAAGCTTCTCTAATGATGTTTGAGCAGCAAACAGATTTTTTTTTAAATGACAGTTTAAAAAAAAAAAGATTTCCTAGAGGGCATCTCAAGGAAGCCATTCTGAGTTCACCAGTCCCATTCCTCCATCTCTGCACCCAGGTACTTGATAAGAATTAAATCGTAAACATAGACTTCGCTGATCCCAGATGGAGGCTCCTGAAATTGTTTTTTTGCCACGTCATAGAATCACAGAATTGTAGAGTTGAAAGGGGCCGTGAGGATCATGTAGTCCAGCCCCCTACAATGCAAGAGGCCGTGCATGTTTTATTAAACTCACAAGATATCCAACATATACTGCGCAACTGTCCCGTTTTAAGCAGGACATCCTAGATTGATCCCAATCTCGGACGTCCCATTTTGCCTCCCGTGCTCTGGTTTTAGTTGATTGCTGATTTTATTTTTTTATTTTTTGGAATGCTGTAAATAGTTTTCTTTATCTGTTTTTCCTTGTAGTGTTCTTGTTTTATTCTCTTTCTAAGCTTCTTGGAGGGTTGTTATTGTTTGGTGTTTTTGTTTTTACAATCAAGAGGTATATAAATTTTCTGAAACAAGCGATCAAACCCCCACCATCCCATTGGCCCTTCTGCCTGGACCTGATGGAAGTTGGAATCCAATAGTTTCTAAAGAGCTACAGCGACCCCACTACTATGATACCTAAAGAAAAAGGAGATGAATGAGTTGTTAAGTTGTGGGTGGACACAGCAGACGACACAGTGATTTCCAAACAGCTCTTGTTTATTCTCAGGCTGGAACAGAAGTGAGCTGAAGGGCTCAGCAGCCTGCTTATATAGAACTCAGCTACAAAGCAACAGTAACAACTTTCTGTAGTTACCCAATCCCTGAACGTCAGTTTACAATCCTTCATTTGCATATGCGGACCTGAGTGAGAACTGCAGCAGAATGAACTATATACACACACCCCTAGTGGCCTAGGGTGAGAACTTCAATACATAACATGAGTGATTGAATCTGGGACCTTCTGCCTGCAGAGCACATGCATTGCAGCTGAGCTTTGGCATCTACATACCATTAGAACGAACAGCAGTCTTTCCTTTACTTGAGCAAGCCTGCAGGGGGTGCACTCAGGAGGAGACCATTGAAGGGAGCGGCCAAACCTGCTCCTTGCTCCTAGTGACCCCCCCCACCCCACCGACAAACCATTAAGAAGTGAGAGAAGCCTCCTTCCTGCCTGCTCAGCCCCATCCTAGGTTCTCTTCCTTGGCCACACTGCAGCGTGGCAGATTTTCACAGGTACAGAGATGGACAGACGGGAAAATCTGCAGAAGCCAGAAATAGTAACTGATCATTAAAGTATTTTATTTATGTCAGCAAATGAAACCAATCTATACAATGTGTGCACATGCTTCCCCCCCCCCCCATTAAGGACTCACTCCAGTGTGGGGAAAGCCAGTTACCTAGATAACTGTCAGACAGGTTTAATTTTAGCTCTGTTAGTCTGTTTTTTGTAACTAGAGTAGTGTATCTAGCATTTGTACTCTATATCTGACTCTATAAACACACAGATAGAGCTGTTGCCCCTGCTCACACTGCTTGCCAACCTTGCGACCTCCCCATCTCCTCACAGCTCCTTCACGCTCCATCCTCATATCCTCACAATTCCTTCAAGGCCTTCCCCCAATACCCACACAACTCCCCTGCCTCCTTCCACCCCTCCTTTCCTTTAACTTCTGCTGTTGTTTAAAACTGCCATTTAAAAACCTCCTTTCTCTTCTGCTCCCCTCCCTTGACCTAACTTCATGCATATCTGGGTGTGTGGTGCGGCGCTACAATTCCTCCAATTGGAATTGCGTGTTGACAGCCTTGCATTTTTATGTATATAGGAAGATATACCAAGTCACATCAGCTGAGCTCACAAGAATCTTTTCTTGGCACAGAATGTGGATTGCTCAGTACAGAATTTTATGTATGTCTGGTACTACTACCAGACCAAATAGCAGTAGTTGTACTACTACTCATAGCAATGGTGGTAGTAACTACTACTCTCACAATCATCTTGCACAACAGTATTCCGAATTTAATTGCAAGGCTCCATGGCTCTTTTCTTTAAAGGGAAACTGATGATGGGAAACATGGAGCAAAACCATATTAAGATAACAAAGACACACTTGATCATTTATCATCTGAGTTATCATTGAGGTCAATAGTGAATAGTACTGTTTGGTCAAAATAAATATGGTTCTACTGCAGAGGCTGTATTTTGCAAAACCCAGAAGTATCATGGGGGCGAGGGGGGGGGGAGAGAAAAGTATGTCTTCATTTTCCCTGCTTCCTGCAATGTGGAATGACTTCCAAAAAAAAAAAATAAGGGGTCAATGAGAAGTGGAAAATGAGGTGTCAAAAGGGTTGACTCTCCTATTGGATTTTGTTTTAATTTTACGCAATCAATTTTTATCGGTCTCGAGCTTTGGGAAAGCTTGCTTTTCAAAAGCCAGAACACATACTCACAGAGAGGCAAGTTTGACCTGATATTGCCCTTCTAAGCAATAAAGCCAAGGAACAGTTTATTTGACGTACAAACGCACACACAGACACACACTATCGGGGTCTTCCCCCCACCTCTCCGCCACCTTTGCCGTTTGTCAGCTTCAATCGATCAGTTCTTACCTAACCTTTCCAAGCTTTTTTTTATCATCGAGATAGGAAAGGGCATTTAATGTGTAAATAACTGGCCATGTGCCATTTTCTGTCAGTTTGGAATCATACAATCTCTGGACCAAATCCTTCAAGAATGTCAGCTTCACTGATGGCTTATTTCTGGGGACGGCTCTCTGGGTTAGGCACTCGTGTGACCCCCATTTCTGGGAGAAACTCACCCAGTTCAATTCATTTTATTTTTATATTTATTTTAGAGGCAAACAGCTTGAACGGACTAACACAGCTTTGACAGTCACAGCACAGATTCTACACAGGGACTTCAGTTCTGGAAGTTGGTACGTTCTACCTTAACAGAACTATAGTGTTTTGTTTTGTTTTGAACTGAAAACTCTATCCCTTGTGTTCTAGATCTCATGAGCAAAATTCAATTAATTTCGCCTGGTTTCAACAGGGAAAAACAATTTGTGAGTGATGAGTTTGGGTTGGATGTGTGTGTTTTAAATGGCCCAGAATGTGAGCTTATGATAACCATTCTAAAATTCCTATGACTTAGAAAGGGCACATGACACAGTCCCTCACATTAACCCCAGGAAGTTGAAAGGACTGCATGTTTTGATGCCTCTCTGGGCTAAAATCATCCTGCTTATGGGAAGCTATCATGTAAGGTAGAATGCAGGGGGCTGGACTAAATGAATGGTAGGATCCACCTTTAGAAAAAATGACATTCATGTGTATTAGGATCAAGGTGCTTTTGGATACGGCACCCTCACTCTGGAGCCAATTTCCTCTGAATAACAGCAGGACCTCCACTTTGATAACTTTCAGGTGGAGGCTTGAATTTTTCCCCGCTTGCGAAGTCTTTACAAGGGGTAAGGAGGCAGGGACAATTCCTCCTACTCTGTTGCTATTTGGTTCTATGGTTTTTGAAATCTTATCCTTTATCTAATCATATTTTTTGTCACTTGACTATAATTTGTTACAATAGTCTTTTTGCAGGCCATTGGGACGGCACCATTGGCATAAAGGTATTGGGGAAAGCTATGAGAACGAATGGATGAATTGGTCTCACCATGTCAATGTATCTTGGCCCATGCATGGCAGCTTTTGGAATGGGGGTATTTTCCGATTGATGATCCCACGGCATATGTGTAGATTAGGAGTGGGGGAACTTCAGCATGCTAGTGTAATGACAATTAAGGGTTAAATTGCACTTATTTGCCAAACCTCAACCCCACCCCCAGAAGAAGACTTGGCATGGCTTGTCCCTAGGAAGGACTTGGCAATCGATCATGTAGAGTGGGGAGCCAATCCAGTTGGCTTTGCAAGCAGGCTCCTCCCTCTTCACACGGCAACACTCTTCTTCCCTGTGCAACGGGGGCTTTGCTGGTTGACTCTTTAGGGTCTGAAGGGGGATTTTGAAGGGAAACACTCTTTGGTTGCAAAGGCAACTGGATTGGCAACATCTGCATCGCCCTCCAGATTGGAGTAGGGCTTTCTGCTGGGCATAACCAACTATGAAATCCCCAACAAAGACAGAATATTTTTTATGTATGCCACAACAGCTGCTAGGATTCTAATAGCTAAAAACTAGAAAACTGAAGAATTACCAACAGTGGAAGACTGGCAGATGAAGTTGATTGAATACATGGAACTTGCAGAACTGACCACAAAACTCCGAGACCAGAGGGAAGAAACGGTGCAGGAAGATTGGAAAAAAATTCAAAGATTATTTGAAATGACGTTTAAAGATAGACATTTGAAATTAAAATCAGAGGACATTTAAGGCTACGGTAATGCCAGAAGTTAGATTAAGATAGGATATAAGAAGTAGTTAGAATTATGTTGGTTTTTATTAGGATTAAGAATAGAGTTAAATGCTGATTAATGTTTATAATGATTATAATGATTAAGATTAGGTGAGAATGAAGATTTTACAATGTTATAAAGTTACTAAAGAAGATTAGAAATGAACGCAGAAGGGAGGATGTGAGGAGGTCCCAAAATAATGTTTATAAATAGGATAAGGATAGTTAAATAAGTGTTTGTTTGTAAGTTTTTTGTGTTTTTTGTAGTTTTTTTTGTAGTGTTTGATGTTTGTGTGTTTTTTATTGTTAAAATTTAATAAATTCTTATTATAAATATAAAATACAGATTGGTGTAGGGGTAACTCCTCAGCCTCTTGGTGCTGCGACCACAGCGGTTTGACTTCACTCCCAGAGGCGCGCACTTCATGGTCTCTCGAGACAAACAAGATACCAACAACAATTTTTTTAAAAAAAAACTTCTTTGGCCCTGGGACTCTCCTTTTTTATTTTCTCCACACTTTGGGGGACGCGTGTTTTTAATTGGTTCAACTGACTTTTAGTCTGGACAGGAAAGAGAACTTTGAGATCTCATAAGACAAATATTTGAGGTGTTGATGGGTTAAGGGCACTCTTAGGTCACACCAGAGTAAACACTGATCTGGCAGGGCCACAGTGTGCCTATCAGGTTCACATAGCAAGGAAGAAAAATGCCTTTCAATCCTTTGCCACAGAATGAGCCTGTAAACTTGCCAAGGAGTGAGGAGCAGTTGATCCCTCCAGCCTTAGGAAAATTCGCTGCCTGGACTATATGTTGATTCAGCTGATTAGCTTTAATTATAATTATTTCCTGTTTGCAGCTCCTCTATGCTGTCATATTTTGCAAACAAAAACAAACAGCATATACCATAACCTTTCTCCTCGCAAATAAGGGGTTC
This sequence comes from Lacerta bilineata, assembly GCA_900245895.1. Lineage (NCBI taxonomy): Eukaryota > Metazoa > Chordata > Lepidosauria > Squamata > Lacertidae > Lacerta > Lacerta bilineata. The sequence goes on along the minus strand of OFHV01004333.1, from coordinate 170,258 downwards.
CTGAGTCTTCTTTATGGGCACGCTGGCAAGGAGATGAACCTCTCGCACGCTCCATAGTCCCTACCCCGTAAGTCGTATTTCTGGTGTTCTCGCCTCTGAATGTCCCAGCACTGAAAAAAAAGGTGGAACACCTGCATGTTCCTTTTTGACCCATTTCCCTGTGTGTGTTTTCAGATTGCAAGCAGGGGAACTGCAATAATGATAATCATATCAGAAATAGCCTGTTAATCTGCAGGGGGAGCCCACTTCTTAACTATCTAGCAGCCTTCCTCAGCATCCTGCAGGCAACATAAAGCAGAATTTGAAGTTACTGAGGTGGTTCTTATCTGATGCAAATGCAACCGCACTCCCGTTTGTTTCGGGTGGGATTAGGGAGTGGTGGTGCTCGAATTATTATAGCCATCATCCGGCTCAACTGTTGCCCAGGGGGAGGCATTCAGAGGCGAACAATGGGGGGTTGGGGAGGATACACATTGCTAATTTAGGCACCGCTGCCTAATCTTGTGTGGCATAAGCCGTTAGACACCTTCGCCCGCGAAACTGTGCTATTGTTAGCGCTCATCTGTATTTTAGGAACGGTGACATTTTGTGAGACCATAGGGGGAGGCATTCGCAACGAGCGCTTGTGAAATGCAATTATTTAGACTTAAAAGCTTGGTTACTGCAGCAAATTGTTAACTCGGGGCTGATCCCTGAAAGATGCCTGCGGCTGGGGGGATTGCGTATATTTTCGTGCATTAAAGTCATTTTGGATTCTTCTACTAGAAAACCTCTAATTTCCGCGCTTGCTGCCGTAGCGTGGGAACTGTGAGTGGGGGCAGCTCCAGGATTTTGGGGGTAGGAGTTTGGGCAATAGGTTTCTAAGGGGGCATCACTGTTAGGGCTGCCCGTTTGCTTCACCTCTGAACCTGGTCCACACCACAAAGGAAACTGCTTTATAGTGAGTCAAACCCATATTTTACTTTTACACTGGCTGCCTATGGCTCTCCAGGGTTTCTGGCTGGATTCTCTCTCAATCCTATGTGGAGATGCCAGGAATTGAATTTGGGAACTTCAGCATGCTCTGCGACTGAGCAGCAGCCATTCCCACCACTGCCGAGAGAGAGAGAGAGAGAGAGAGAGAGAGAGAGAGAGAGAGAGAGAGAGAGAGAGAGAGAGAGTAGAGCAGAGAGAAGCTTCTCCTTACTTGTTCACGGATGCTTAGAGAGGGCAGAAGAACAGACAGTAATGCCTAGGAGGTAAAGTAGGAGTGCCAAGGGTTCTGTGGATTGGTAGCAAAACCCTACTAGGCTGTGGGCCTTTGTTGTTGTTGTTGTTGTTCAGTCGTTCAGTCGTGTCCGACTCTTCGTGACCCCATGGAACAGAGCACACCAGGCACCTCTATCCTCCACTGCCTCCCGCAGTTTGGTCAGACTCATGCTAGTCGCTTCGAGAACACTGTCCAACCATCTCGTAGGCCACCTCATGAGAAGAGTAGCTGTGGGCCTTAGCAGATGCCTAACCATCTTGTCCTCCGATGACAGAGGGACATGGCTCAGTGGTTAGGCTTCTGCTCTGGATGCGAAAGGTTCTAGGTTCGATTCCTGGCATCTTCAGGTAGGGCTGGGAGACGGTCCCTGTTTAGAACCCTGCAAGTCACTATATGGACCAACTCAGTATATGGCAGCTTCCTGTGTTCTTTTGGAATTAGACCCTTAAAGACCCTGGTTCAAATCTAGCCATAGTCCCCAAACCCTTGCAGTGGCCATGGGCAAGCCACACACACACACACAGAGAGAGAGAGAGAGAGAGAGAGAGAGAGATGTCAACCCTTCCTGCTGTTTCCCAATGCTATAATAAGGGAATTTCCCACAAAAAAAGGGAAAGGTTGACAGCCAGAGAAAGAGCTTTAGTACATACCCTTTGCGATATGTTAATAATGATAATATAATAATAATTATTTATTTATACCCCGCCCATCTGGCTGGGTTTCCCCAGCCACTCTGGGCAGCTCCCAACGAAATTAAAACACAATACAGCATTAAACATTAAAAACTTCCCTAAACAGGGCTGCCTTCAGATGTCTTTTAAAAGTAAGATAGTTGCTTGTTTCCTTCACATCTGATGGGAGGGCATTCCAAAGGGCAGGTGCCACTACCGAGAAGGCCCTCTGCCTGGTTCCCTGCAACTTCGCTTCTTGCATTGAGGGAACTGCCAAAAGGCCCTTGGCGCTGGACCTCAGTGTCCGGGCAGAACGATGGGGGTGGCACACTCCTACAGGTGAAACTCGAAAAATTAGAATACCGTGGAAAAATCCATTTATGTAAGCAATTGTTTTCCTTAGCTACTGGACTTTAATATATGAGATACTCATGACATGCAAAGCGAGATATGTCAAGCCTTTGTTTGTTATAATTGTGATGATTATGGCGCACAGCTGATGAAAACCCCAAAGTTGAAATTGTTAATTTGGGGTTCTCATCAGCTGTATACTATAATCATCACAATTATAACAAATAAAGGCTTGACATATCTCGCTTTGCATGTCATGAGTCTATCTCATATATTAGTTTCACCTTTTAAGTTGAATTACTGAAAGAAATGAACCTCTCCACGATATTATATTTTTTTGAGTTTCACCTGTATATGAGGATAATAATACTGACAAACTTACAGGGATTCATAAAATCGCAGAATCCTGGAGTTGGAAGGGTTCCACAAAGGTCATCTAGTCCAACCCCCTGCAATGCAGGAATCTTTTTGACTGACGTGGGGCTTGAACCCACAAACTTGGGGTTAAGAGTCCCATGCTGTACCGACTGAGCTATCAACATTGCAAGGATCATTGGGATATTGCAGATAAATGGCTTTTTACACTTAACAGCAAAACACACAAATGATACAAATCAGGCACATTTGCATAAACCTATGTTTTCCTACATTTTTTAAAAGTACGGGACAGAAGGAGAGGTCAACTGAGCAAGGAGGGGAAGCAAAAGCTGAGTAGGGGGGAGGTGCCTTGGCCTTCCAAATGGAGCTTTTCAAGATATTGTTCATGAGGAGGGTTAATATTGGTCCCCCTGTTTAAATTATGATGGCCGATCCCATTATTACTGTGCGGTAAGGTAAACCTCCATGCCTGTGGATGGCACCCCTGAAAATAAAATGGAAGCTTCGAATGGAAAGGCAAACTACAGGGATTCCGAGAACTACTAGAAAATAAGGAAGCAGGATTAGTACAATAAGGGGGGGGGACGGAAGCTCTTTGGAATCCCAGAAATTCCTATTGCCTGATTTCCAAACAACTCACTTATCAATCACCAATCTGACTTCATTCATTGGCTAAAAACACTGACAGCAGGAGCAGCCAGATGGGCTCATTTCACAGATATCACTTGCAAGGGTACCTGCACATTTTGTTCCATAACTTTCTTCCTGGCTGCAATGTGTAGCTGTTTGATGGTGTCATGGAGCCCACTTTGACAAGCGATATACCCTCTAGAAGACCAGTTCAGAGTTATCCACAAGTACATGCTCCTGACTAAATCATAGCTCGTGAGTTGCGATCATAGAGAATTATAACAACAAATTATGGCAGCAGAAAGATATGGTTTGGGGTGTCCAACCAAGTGTGGATTATTGAGGGGGCGGGGAGGAGCATTCTTATCTGCCTCAGGCACAAAAACTGCCCTTGGTGTTTCCATGGGAATAGATTAATAGCATAGCCTGGTGTAACCCAGAGACAGTGTGGTGTAGCAGTTGGACTAGAGTCAGAAAGATGGAATCCAAACTTCCATTCAGCCCTGAGACTCACTGGGTGGCAAAGTCAGCCCCCATCTCTCAGCCTAACATGCTTCATAGGGTACATGTGTGGGTGAAATTGGAGGGGGAAACCTGTGACCCTCCAAATATTATAGACTCCAACTCCCATCAGCGCCAACCAGTGTTGTCAATGGTCAGGGATCTGCAGAGCACCACACTGGCTACCCAGGTCCATATTGTAAATTGCTTTGAGACTCCTTTCTTTTAGTATCAAGTGAGATGCAAATCTAATAAATAAAATCAAGGAAAAGTACTAGAACCATGAGGACTAGAATCTTACTTTATTTTAAGAGGAAGGGCAGTAGCTCAGTGGTAGGCCATCTTCTGCTTTGCAGGCAGAAGTTCCCAAGTTCGATGCCCAGCATCTCTAGGTAGGGTTGAGAGAGAGAGCCCTGCCGGGAACTTTGCAGAGTCACTGCCGGTCATTGTGGACAATATTAACTTGATGGACCAAGTATAAGGCAGCTTCTGATATTTTATGTCCATTGAAACAAAACTTGTGTAGGAAAGTCTCTTGACTGATTATTTCTCTGGTGGCGTTTCTGGCAACGACTTTGGATTTAGTAGGCAGGTGGGTTGCCTGTTCTCATCCCTGGTATTCTGAAAATGGAAAGAGCTGAGGGACAGAAAATATTATTATTATTATTATTATTATTATTAGTAGTAGTAGTAGTAGTAGTAGTAATATCAAAAATCCCTCTGCTCCTTGGGTCATTTACAGAGCTGAGGAGCCTCCCTATTTGTTTGAGAGCTGAGATCCGGCGTGGCTAATCCATGTCCTCGGGAAACTCTGTTAGAAGAAGGTGGATGTTAGCTCCCCATTGCGACAGATTTTTAATATTGGAGGCCATGTGGTGCTGGAGGCCAGCTTGGGTGGTATCTGCACCCCTTGTCCTCCGAACAGCCTGAATTGCATTTTGCTAAAGCTGCATGGAGCAAGAATTCCATCCAGGAGAGGGGAGCAAAGGAGAGAAACTGGAAATTGCATGCACTAGTATGTGCCTGTGTAGCTCAGCTGACCTAAGCATCAGAGAAACCAAAGAGGCGGGGATGTGAGAAGGAAACAGCTGCAGTAGAAAAATGCGCGAAAAGTATCAGGCCGCATCAGACACCACTTTGGCATTTCATTTCATTTCTTGCAAACGGAAGAGATATAAAGATCTCTTTAATAAAAATTAAAATAATGAGTAATTTTTGCTGTGGTGTGATGACTTGGATCCCTCTTTTTATTCTTCCTTCCAGCTAATTCTCTAGATGTGTGACCCTAATCCCCAGCGTTTTGGGTCTAAACCCCACTTAAGACAATAGGACTCAACTTCCAACTAGTGCTGTTGTGTGGTGAGAATGGAATGAGAATGGGGGGTGGGATTCAAACTGAATGAGAATTTATAGTCCACCTATGGGTGACATGATGCTCCTATATCAGGGGTGGCCAACTCCCAAGAGACTGCGATCTACTCACAGAATTAAAAACTGGCAGTGATCTACCCCCCTTTTGGGGGGTTCAGGTCAAAGTTGTTGAGCTTTCTTTAGGGGGGAGGAAAGCTCTTGGGAGGGAGAAAGGGGAAGAGCCACTCACAGATCGGTGAGGAAACAAACAGCCTCACTGAGTAAACGCCATCTTCCGTTCTGCAGATCGTGCAACAGTGGAGGGCAGGGCAAGGGGGTGTGGTCTAAACCACTGAGCCTAGGGCTTGTCGATCGGAAGCTCGGAGGTTCGAATCCCTGCCACGTGGTGAGCTCCCATTGCTCGGTCCCAGCTCCTGCCTACCTAGCAGTTCGAAAGTATGTCAAAGTGCAAATAGATAAATAGGTACCGCTCTGGCGGGAAGGTAAACGGTGTTCTGGTTTCGCCAGAAGTGGCTTAGTCATGCTGGCCACATGACCCGGGAAAACTGTCTGCGGACAAACGCCGGCTCCCTCGGCCAGTAAAGTGAGATGAGTGCCACAACCCCAGAGTCGTTCGCAACAGGACTTAACTGTCAGGGGTCCTTTACCTTCTTTAAGGAAAGGGACCCAGCGATTGACCTCGATCTACCAAAACCTCCCTGGGATCTACCAGTAGATCGCGATCAACCTGTTGGACATCCCTGTCCTATGTCATAGCCAGCATCCAGGCCAAGAGGAGAACAGAAACAAGCATACAACAAAATGTGTGAGGTGTTCTGGAGCCAGCTTCATTTGAGGGTGTTATGTGAGCAGTGTTGGAAACTCAGATGATATAAGCTAGGTGCCAAATGGCACCTTAAATCTAGGTCGCAGTCGCCACAACGGAATGTCTATTCACCAGGGTATTTAACTGGATGCCTCTCAGAAAGGGTTGCCATACACCTGGAATTTCCCAGACAAAAATGTCTGGACGTATGGCAACCCATGTTGGCAGTGTCGTTTTTGCTGATTTTCCTTAAAAACAGCTCAACAACAATTATTATTTTTGCATGATTTTCCTAATAAAGCTCAACAACTTTGCCCAAAAAAGTTGAACAACTGTCGTGTCTGGATTTTCACCTATTGAAATTTAGCAACCCTACCCTCGGGGTCACTTCCAATGCTACAATTCTATGATTCTATGATCTCAACTACATTGCCTTGACTATAGCTTGCTCTTACAACAATTCACTTGTTCCTGTATACCAGAAGGAGAAACATGCACAGTGGAAATTAACTATGAACTATGGCAGAGGTTTTTTAAAATGTGGTCGCCAACCTAATGCCCAGAAATCTCCATGTATTATTTTTTATCTATTATGTTTATTTAATAATAATAATAATAATAATAATAATAATATAGGTTGCAATTGGACCTCTGCCAGCAACAAAATGTGCCTGGCGCCTGGCTAATTTCTAACACCAGATGTGAGATAAATAGATAGATAGATAACTTTGACTGAAAGTATTTTTTTTTTTTAAGAATTGAACTGAAAGCATGTTTTCTAAACTTTTGTACAGTATTGTTTCCTACAACAAAGAAATAATGAGACCCCAAGATAATAATGACTAGGCTGCTCCCCACCCCCCAATTTAAAGTAACTAGGTCGGTCAGGCCTGGCCAGGCACACCCTGAATTTCATCCCAAGTGGTTCTGGGGTTGAAGGAGAAGGGAAAGAAGGAGAGAAGCAGAGAAGTTGTGCGTGCGTTATTGAAATGGATGAGATATATTCAAGGATGCTCTTTTAGAAGTCCCTCTGAAATGAATAGTGTTTCGGGAAGAACATTATTGACTTCGGGGATTTCAGCTTGGTGCTCTGTGCACCAAACCTTCTGAGGATTAAGCGATGGTGATGACGTGATCTGAGCAATGTTTTTTCTCTGACCGATTTCTGCGCTAGAAATCCATTTCCACACATGAATTGCTCCATGCCTCCAGCTGCATTAACTCCCTCATAATCATTTGCAAATAATTCTTTGTCACTTTCTTTAAAACAAGGTGCAGTGGGACCCAGATTCAGGAGTCAAACAAGCTGAGCAATGAGATTCCTTTATGGGGATATGAAACCCAGATGGCATTCCCCACCCCCTTTTTTTGAATGGAGGTGATATGGTGGCATGAAAACCACACACACACACACACACACACACACACACAACCCACTGCAGGCAAAGTCCACTGTCAGCTTGCGGCCCGATCCCCTTACACATCTACTCAGAAGGAAGCTCCACTGTCTCCCAAGTACCTTGCTATGATGGGTTAGCTCTGCTCGTCATCCCTTGAAGTTAGAATCCATTGTACTATACAGGGCTTCATTTACACGTGGGCATGCAAATGAGCTGCATCCAGTAGCCCTTCAGTTTAACTCAAGTATTTGGGTGGGGCGGTGGGGGAGATGGAAAATCTTGGCCCCCTCTTCCCCCCCTCATTCCATTAACTTAATGTCAAAGGATCTCCCCTCTATATTAAAAGCATTCCACTTCCCAACGGAGAGTTTTGCCTCCTCTTTGCAGCGCCCAGAAGTTTGCAGAGATGCAAAGGACTCGTGGGGTAAAGACCTACGGTCGCCTCCTCTCACCCACCCGCTTCGCCCCCCCCCCACAATGACCCCCTTCGCCCCAGTCAGTGGCAAGGAAGCTGCCCCCCCCCCAAGATTGGCAGGGGTGTATCATTAGGCCAAATGGGGCTGCAGGAAAGCTGCATCTTGCACGTTGGGCATAGATGGGAGTTTGATGCTGAGAGGCAAGGAGGCAATGGGTCTCACAACAGACTGGTACATAAAGGCACACACAAATGCAAACACACACAGAGAAAAGAGAGAGAGAGAGGCTGACCATCACCACCCCGATGCTTTTGCAATTACTTGCTTAAGAGAAACATGAACGTATCGCATCTGTGTGATGGTTTCTCAGGAAAACGGCACAACAACAATAACTATTGTCTCCCTCCCCTGCGCCCCCCACACCATCCCTTAAATAATCTGTGGCGCACCCATTTTGACCACCAATGGATTCTCCTTGATGTTTAACACACACACACACACACTGCAAGCAGAATCAAGGAAGGAAGCTTGTTTTCATCTAGCATTTATGGGTACCAGAAAGAGATGCTCTCTATATCTGGTTATGTTGTGCTATTTGGGTTTTTGCTTTGCTTTGTTTTTGGCTGGTGGGAGAGGGAGGCAGTTCTTCTGAACCAATCAACTGGCCTTTTCCTTAGAATTCAGAACGTTTTGGGACATCTAAGGAAGAAAGGAATAAATAAATAACAAAAGGCAACTGCCTCCCCCCCCCCGCACCCGCCGCACAGCTTCCTGCTAAAGGAAAAACAGGAGAGAGAAATCCATCTTCTCTGTCCCCACTCTCGCAACGTTTAATGACTCAGAGAGAAAACAAAAAACTAAACTGAAACTGAAAGATTGCCTCTTTCTCTCAGCGTTTTTCACGCAATGAAGTTTGCGATTAAATATTTTTATGCTCGGGCTTGGGATGTTGGAGGATGATGGGGGGCCCGCGATTTTTCATTATTTAAGGGGGTGGGTGCAAAGCGAAAAACTGTTCACAGCTAATAATATTAACCTGAGCAAAAGAATAATAAAAAAAGAAGTCGAAGTCTGCAAAGTTTTTAAAGAGGAAGCCGTTTTCCTTGGAAGAATAGAATTTCACATCCAGAGGAAAATAGGGCTTTTTATTTTCAAAAATGTGTTCTTTTAATTGGTATCGTTTTAGGAAGCGTTTGGGCTGTTTGCGTGTGTGTGTGTGTGTGTGTGTTTAAAGGACACATTTTCAAGATGGCATCACAAAGGGCTCAGGTATTCTTAAGTATTTAATTATAAACACATCCTAGAAAAAGGAAACACTTTGAAATCTAACTCATCTAAATTCACCAGTTTTTTGGGTGGGGGTGGGATTGTAAACATTAACGGCTGAGGCTCGCATTGTCTAAAGAGAGGAGGGGTATTTTTCCTCGCCCCCTCCTCTTTTTAATGCAACAGTTATGATCCTTCACTGACTGGTTTCTGTTTGCGTTTTGGAGGGGGGGTCTGGGGGGGAAGTGATTTACTTCCAGTAACGCACGAGCGCTTTGGCCCATAAACTATTTTGATTTGATTCCTGCATTAATGGTTTTATAGTAGAATAATCACTGCGCTGACTGTAAGGGAGGAAAAATTATGCACCATCCTAGCCTCATTTTTTAAAAATAAAAATAAATGAATGGAATGAACGGACGGGCGAAGGAACGAATGAAAAACGAGCGTGGTTTAAAAAAAAAAAAAAAAAAACTGTGACCAAACGCTCCTGCAATTAACTCCCGTCAGGGCAGAGATGATACATTTCGGAGCGTGTCACCCAAAGCACACATTGCAGTGCTTTCCAAAACGGGGAGTCTCTCGTTTGCAAAAGCTAAGCTAAATATTTCACTGCACCAGACAGAATGTGCGTGTCCCTGTCTCTTAAATTTCGATAGGAAGGATAATTTGCGCATCACAGGTGTTTGCTTTTCCTTAGAACCTGTTTCAGATCGAATCCACAGAATCTGATCAGAAGCGGGGGAGCGGGATGTTTTCTGGTTGAACAGAGCTTTGGGTCCTGAGTTCAAATCGCACCCAGCACACTGGCTGGTGCCCTCGGCCCGGCCGCTCTCTTATCTCTAGGGCGTCGCCTACCTCGCAAGGTTGTTGTGCGATGATTTTTTTTTTTAAGACGCAACTCTGAGCTCTCGGTAAGGAAAGGCAGGTTGCCACCGCCTCACCAGGAAATATTATACACCATTTCGTTGATCTCGATTTGGGAACTGCGGGAGGCAGCATTCGGTCCAAAATTAAGCACACTGCAATCCATTTTATGTCGGGGGGGCTGGTTATAGTGGTGTGTGCTTAGGTCCTCCCACTTGAAGCAGCAACGGGGCAGCGGGGGAGGGGGTGAAAGGGCTTGATAGTGCGCGAAGAATTATCTGCTTAGAAGTGTATCAGTTTTTGAAATAAACACAACACAGACACACAACTGGACTAGATAACTCTTGGGGTCCCTTCTAACTCTGCACGATTCAGATGCAACCACCTGGCTGAGGTTAGACCTGTTCAGTAGCCTATACAGCAGCTCGCACCTACAGACGAACACTTGGTCTGCAGTTACAGGAACCAGCCCAGAACGCTTTGCCTACGAATTAGCTGCCCTGCTGCTCCGTCACCATTCACACGAGCGCGCGCGTGCAACACACGTTGAACCCTCTTCAGGCTAGAGCTGCGAGTCCAGATCCTCGTGCTCGCTTCCAAACGCCTGGTATTCATCCCGTGGTAGGTTTTGGCGTTAACTATTACGGATCAAAGGAAGGCGCATTTTGTGAACGTGACAGGTGTGGATATATCTGCGTGAAGACAGGAACGACTTCTGTTCAAGGGAGGATAAAAGTTGTGGGACAAAAGAACTCAGGAGCCGAGAGTATCGCTGAAACAATGCAGTCTTCAGATACGGGAAACATAACGGCGGAGGCAAATCATCTTATATTCCCATAACGCACACAGACGCGTGTATACAAAACCCTCTTCAATATCGGGGGCTGGTTGTGTTGCTTACAAGACCATCAGTTTGTATAAAGATCCAAACTCGTTTTCCTCGAAACAAACAAAGGGGTGAACAGATGCCAGCCCAACCGACCCCAAATCTTAGGAAACAGGAAGCATGACTGCCTGGGAACGTTCTCCGTTCTCCCTCCTTTAAATTGCCTTCGCTTATCAATTAACAGTCAGGATATTTGCTGAAATCTCGGTGTTTAAACTCCCGGCCTCCCACCCCTACTCCAAGAAAAAACACACGACTTTTACTTTTTAAACATGAATGAATGAATTCAAAATATGTAGGACATAATCACATCCACAAACGAGTTAAGCCCTGTTGAGCATCAGCATCAAAGATGCAAGCATTGCCACTTAAGTGCATTATGGACAGCAGTCATAGCTTTGGACAGCAGAGAGTAGCTTTTCAGAGAGCTGAAAGGGGTCTGACACAGGCACAAAGTCATTTGTGGTGTTTACAAAAACTAATTCCTAATAATAATAATAATAATAATAATAATAATAATAATAATAATCCTGCTATCAACTTTGCTCAGATAGTTCTTGCAGGGTTTTCCTTGTTTTAGTGATATACGGTTTGACTCCAAACAATCAGGGTGGCAGATTCCCAGACCACAAGAAAGGATGCAGGCAGCTACCCCCTCCCAAAACCCTGGGGACAAAATAAAAATAAAATAATTACTGTCTGTTTCCAACCATACCGACTTTGCAAGGAATCACTACCCTTCAGCAGAACAACGCCAGCATGTGGCACAGTCAGATCCTGGCCCATGGATGAATGGAATATGAAATGCCAACTGCACAAATCTTGAGACAAAACCAGCTGCAACCTGCTCGTTTTAAATTGCTCCCCACCCACCTCCTCCATGGTAACTGAGTGGCTGCAACTTCAAAAAGGTGTGTGCACTGCCAGCTAGCAAAGTGCGCTCGCTCAAAAGTAACTTCAGTTGATTTCTGCCCCTTAGTAAATGTGTTTATAAGATCACAGGCTGGGGTGGGGCTGGGCAGAGAGGAAGGTATCCAGTCCTGAAATCTGAATATGCACACTTAAAACAAACAAAAAGAAATCTACAAAATTAGGTAGCATCTGTAGGAGCTGGGTGCATCTAGAAGAAGCGGGGGGGGAGAGGGGGGAAGAGGCAAGGAGATGTTGAGAGATGGAAAGAGAGCCACCCTAAATCTCAATGCAAGAGAAACTTTCCTCAGCAGTCCACTTTGTCCTGCTAAAAATTTGAGATATCTGCAAAAAAAACAAAAAACCTACCTGCCCTTTGGAAGTCTTGCCTCCCTCAGTTCTGAAGAAGAAGAGAGCCCTCTTTCAGAAAGCCCACCCCTTTAAAAGTTTCTGTAGTTGACTAGGACTCTCTCTCCCTAGCTGCTTTTTTTTTTAAAGAGCTAATTGATGAAATAAAGTTAAAGAGGAGGAGACAGACAGCGTTCTTCTTGTTTGGGGCCTGGTTGGAGTGGGGGGGGGGGGGAGCTAAAGATTCCAGTTGCTGCCCCCACAGCTTTGACCAGTCAGGGATTTCAGACCTAATTACCATTTTGTTTTTGTCCAGATTAAAAAAGTAGGGGCCCCCTCCATTCAAATCATGGCCCTCTGTCCTTATTGTGAAGGACAGGCCTGCTCTGGGTCCCTTTTAGATTCTCCGCTATTAAGAATCCTTTCCTTTTGTGAAGGTGTTTCCCATTCTCTTTGCCCACATTGTTGAGAGTCCTTCAGTCTCAGCTCTTCAAGAAAGTGTTTGCAAAATTATACCTTTCTGCCAGCAACTCCGAAAGGGAGCAGAGGGCTGTAGTTAGGAAAACATTATTGAGGCTTTAATTCAATTAAAAAATACTAGTATTTTTTTTTTATTGGAAGAGGGAAATATATGAATGGGAGGGGCAGTGAATAACCAGCACTCTTCTTAGTGTCTGGGGGCAAAAATATATTTTATTGCAAAATATATGTAGCCATTATCCATCTATTTACGGATATTGCCATTTATCTCTATGGCTATCTGGAAGGGGGAAAAAGTTTTAAAATGGTAGTTTCAGGTGGCATCTTTGCAATATCTAAATATTATATGACAACATAATATTGTACACAGACCTATGTGCAGATAAGTCCCCAATTCTTGTGTGTGTTTGTGTTTGCATACAAGGACAGAGAAAAACGTATATTTCATTCACACAATGTAGTGCAGGCATACAAGCAAACAAATGCATATGGGTTTGTGCAAATGTATTAACTTTTGCATATTATTTGAACATGTAAATACTGGCACACATAAACATATTGTAGCCTACACAGATATTTGCATTGTAGACATCTTCATTAATGTAATACCAATATATATAGCGTGCATGTATTTGTTTTATTTTAAAATGTTTATATGCTGTTCACATTGTAAAATATCAGAGACCAAAATAAGTAAAATATTCAGGAGAAATAAAGCAGTTAAAATTGCAATACAACATCAAAAGGTGATCAGCAGACAGTTATGCCTAATAAAGGTTATTGAATTGAATTGAATTGACTAAGCAGACAATAGTTTCTTTAAAATATTCAGAAAGCATTGGATGCTCATATGTCAGATATATACATCATGTGTCTGTGCATGTGTGTACAAACACACACATATATCTATCTTCTCTCTGTGTGTCTATGTTTGTTTGCATTTTTCTGTAATTCAGAGCCTTTTTTATATACCTTCTCAAAATTTAACATGTATGAAGTCCACTGCACAAGCCATTGAGAAAATGGATATTAAACCTGCAGGAACTGCTGGGAGGGGGGGGGATTCTGTATCATCCATCCATCCATTCATTCCTATCCTTTTCTTTTCAGTCCTAGTTTCTTAATCTGGCAAGGCCAAGGTTTTTGAGAGAGAGAGAGAGAGAGAGAGAGAGAGAGAGAGAGAGAGATTTATTGTAACCAATGAATCTGCAAAATGTGGGGGGGGGAGAGAACCCTCTGCTAAGGAAAGAAGACAGTATCTGACCCCTGCTCCATGGATGAGAGCTTTCTCGGGGACTCCTGCTGTGCTAAGATGGACCTTCAACATCAACTCTGAAATTGGTGTGATTTGCCTGGGAAAGCGGCAGCCATCGGCCAACTGGCCTTGACAAGAGGAGGAGGGCAATGTATAGAAAGCGTTTAATCACGGGTCACAAAAGCGTAGGGAGAAAACAGGCACATGGACAGCTTCTGGGCTGCTGTAGCATCACTTCCTGTTTTCTGTTCCAGGAGGTGGTCCTTTGCAAGGAGGAGAAAGAGAGTAGAGGTAGCCTGGCTGGGAAGGTGGGAATTTGTTGCCTCTCCCCCCCCCCCCCCATTGCTTTTCTGGTGGAAAAAGAAGAGGAGGACACGAAGTGGACTGGGACCCAGAAGGAGGTTGCATCCTGACCTGTGGTTGATTAGACCAGTCATCTTTTTTTTTTTTAGGTTTAGGGTTTTCTTGATGTTTAAAGAGAAGAGGGAAGAATTGGGAGAAGGAAAACAAAGGAGACACAAGCAAATGTTCTTATGCAGAACAGGGAATTTCAGGAAACTGGGCTTTTCTCATAACCTGACAAGCTCTTTCCTCTATACAGCTGTAAAATGAACAAAGGATATGTCCCTCTGTGTATCTGGTACCCCTAAAGAGAGAAGTCCCAGTTGTTTTGCTCCTTTGTCTCTCCTTCCCTCCCCCTCCCCCCCTCCCCACCTTCCTGGTCTCCTCTTCCTTCCACACACACACACCCATTGAATTGGAGATTGGAACCCCCTTGGGGCAGAGTTCTTTCTGGCATGCTTAGGTTGCTATGTAAAGCTGAGTGTGCAGATGACTCTGTTTTAAATCATAGATTGTAGCGCTAGTATGTGAACTCAAGAAAATTAACAACAACAATAGCAGCAGCAGCAACAAACAAACAAACAAACAGTAAAAACATGGTTCCCGTCTTGCAGACTGCATTTAAAGGTGAGTCTTGGCTCTGATAGGACTGAAGTGAAACAGATGATAGATATGAAATGTGGAATACAGGTGAAACTTCGAAAAATTAGAATATCATGGAAAAATCCATTTATGTAAGCAATTGTTTTCATTAGCTACTGGAGTTTACTATATGAGATAGACTCATGACATGCAAAGCGAGATATGTCAAGCCTTTGTTTGTTATAATTGTGATGATTATGGCGTACAGCTGATGAAAACCCCAAAGTTGAAATTGTTAATTTGGGGTTCTCATCAGCTGTACGCCATAATCATCACAATTATAACAAATAAAGGCTTGACATATCTCGCTTTGCATGCCATGAGTCTATCTCATATGTTAGTTTCACCTTTTAAGTTGAATTACTGAAAGAAATGAACCTTTCCACGATATTCTAATTTTTCGAGTTTCACCTGTATGTATGCCTGCTTCTCTCTCCTGCACCAACATTTGTCAAGTTGGACTTTGAAATCATCCTCTTTGATCTAGGAAATATTCATGGGCGGGACTGAATTGGTAGCTCCCGTGAGGAGTCCTATAAACCGCATAAGGGTTGTTTTTTTTTCAGTTCCGCAAATCATATTCAGCCACATCTTTCCCCTTCTTGACAAGTCTTCAGAATCACATTCACACCCTCGGAAAAACTCTGACAAACTTTGACTGGCGCAAGATAATCGGCTTAATCCATATTTCACAATTTGTCATTTGCAGATTCTCGGCTAGGCATGAAGGCAAGCTCCGATGCCTGCACTCACAAGTTGCCGTTTCAATCCTGAAGCAAGCCACGCAGGAAGCACACATGCAAGATACAGAGATTTACAAATTATGGATTCGCAATCAACTAAACCGAGTCCGGGAATGACAAGGAGACAGCTGGTTCTACGAATTGGTGAAATAAATGCTGTCAGCAAAGTCCTCCCTCCTCCCCTCCCCGCAAGTAGAACTCAAGCCGTTATGCGTCCTTTGAAGATAGGGGAGAATCCATCATATTTGGGGTTATGTTGAGATGTTGTGATCGTAAGCCTGAATAAGTCATTTCCTAAGGAGAAAGTGGCTGAATGCAGATGTTCATGTATCAAGTGTTAACTTATATAGCATACACACTTGCTGAGGGGGAGCATATCGTTGTGTGCATTTAACCAGAGGCAGTTTCAGGGCAACAAAACTGGTTCAGTCGCACTGGGTGCCACACTGTAAGGGACACATCAACAATGCTGTAGAACAAAGCATGAGAGGCAGTGGGCACCGAATTTTAGCATCACTCAGGGTGCCACTGAAATTTGAGAGCCCTAAGTCCATCACTGTTGCAACCATTTGGCAAGCTTCTGTCCTGCCAAACAGTGCAGAGAACTCCCTTACATTTCTACACCATTCCAAAAGTATTGTGTATTTATTGTCCTGGTAGAACATCTGCTTTTCATGCAGAAGGTATCAGGTTCAATCTCCTCCATTTTCAGGTAGAGCTGGGCTGTAGATGTACCCAGTCTGAGCTTGAGGAACTGAATGATTGGCTCAGCATAAGACAGGTCCCTATGATGCTCTCTCAATCTCTGGAGAGACAGCATGGTGTAGTGGTTAGAGTGTTGGGCTAAGGCTTGGGAGACCAGGATTCGAATCCTCACTCTGCCATGGAATTCACTGGGTGACCTCACTCTCAGTATAACCTACCTCACAGGCCTGCTGTGAGGATAAAGTGGTGTGGGATGTGAAACACGGGAGCAGTCAAATACAACATTCCTAGAGTGGACAGTCCTCCAGCCATAATTTCCTGTTTACCTAGACTGAGACAACTTCCTGTGGGTAACTGGAGATGGGTGTGGCCTCACCTGTGCAGGTTAAGAAAAGCACAAGGGTCAGACTCCATCTTCCTCTCTCTTTCTGACGACGTTCTCAACAGAGCAACATCTGGAGCAAAGAGCTTCCAGCCAAGAGAAGACAAAGAGGCCTTCTCCCTTATGGAGATAGCCACCACATGTAACTTCTACTAAGTTTAATAAGTCTGCCTCTACTGGGATCTTACTGTGATCAGTTGATGATTCTAAGTAAACTCTTTTTATATATTTTATAGAAGACTGCGTATTGTCTTATTTTGAGAGGGATAAAAGGGGGAAATACCAGGACATTATTTTAAGGAGATTCAAACGAATCTAAGCAAGCTTTCTGCTGATGTTGCTGAACTTGTAAACACAAGTCGACATAGGATATCTTAAACAATATATCCTCCCCCACATTCCTAAACATTCCCACAAGTGGAAAGAAGGGGAGTTATGTACATCAATTTGAGCTCCTTGGACAAAAGTTGGCATATGGAATCATAGAGTTGGAAGGGAACCCTTGCAATGCAGCTGTCCCACAGGGGGATATCATAGAGTTGGAAGGGAACCCTTGCAATGCAGCTGTCCCACAGGGGGATATCATAGAGTTGGAAGGGAATCCCTTGCAATGCAGCTGTCCCACAGGGGGATATCAAAGTTGGAAGGGAACCCTTGCATGCAGCTGTCCCACAGGGGGAATCATAGAGTTGGAAGGGAACCCTTGCAATGCAGCTGTCCCACAGGGGGATATCATAGAGTTGGAAGGGAACCCTTGCAATGCAGCTGTCCCACAGGGGGATATCATAGAGTTGGAAGGGAACCCTTGCAATGCAGCTGTCCCACAGGGGGATCAAACCTGCAGCCTTGGCATTACCAGCACCATGCTCTAACCAACTGAGCCATCCAGGCCATGTAATAATTAAGCAAGATAAATGTCAGACCATTATGGTCTCTGAAAGTGGCTCATGCCAGTTTTGGTTTGATTTTTCTATTTTAAAAAATGAGCACAGGCCTATCAGGGGGGGGGGGGGAGGCGTGATGTGGCAGCTAGATTGGTGACTGAGAGCGGCCGCCGAGAACACATAACACCGGTCTTGAAAGACCTGCATTGGCCCCCAGCACATTTCCGAGCACAATTCAAAGCGTTGGTGCTGACCTTTAAAGCCCTAAACGGCCTCGGCCCAGTAGACCTGAAGGAGCGTCTCCACTCCCATCGTTCCGCGCGGACACTGAGGTCCAGCTCCGAGGGCCTTCTGGCGGTTCCCTCCCTGTGAGAAGTGAAGCTACAGGGAACCAGGCAGAGGACCTTTTCGGTAGTGGCGCCTGCTCTGTGGAATGCCCTCCTGCCAGATGTCAAAGAAATAAACTGGCGTTTAGAGGACATCTGAAGGCAGCCCTGTTTAGGGAAGTTTTTAATGACTGATGTTTTAATGTATTTTTAATCTTTCGTTGGAAGCCGCCCAGAGTGGCTGGGGGAAAACCCAGCCAGATGTGTTGTTGTCGTTCAGTCGTGTCCGACTCTTCGTGACCCCATGGACCAGAGCATGCCAGGCACGCCTATCCTTCACTGCCTCTGCCTTGTCGTGGCGAAGGGGCTTGAATTACTCAGGGAAGCTATGGACAGGTCAAGATGGACAGGTCATAGTGGAGAGTTTGGACCAAACGTGATCCACCTGGAGGAGGAACTGGCAAGCCACTCCAGTATCCCTGCCAAGAAAACTCCATGGACAAAGACAACAGCCAGATGAGCGGAGTATAAATAATAAATGACGACGACGACTACGATGATGATGATGAAACTCACCTCACCCAGTGCTTTCATCAGGAGTAGCTAACCTGTGCCCCCGCAGATGTTATTGGCTTGCAGCACCTAAAATCCGGCTCAACAAGACCTCATTTGAGGTGGTGACCACAACTGAACACAGTATTCCAAGTGCGGACACCCCACAAATTTTGTATGACAGCATTATGATGTTGACAGTTTTAGTTCTGATGCCTTTCCTAGTGATATCTAACATGGAATTTGCCTTTTTCACAACCGCTGTGCACTGGGTCTCCTCCTGTATATAAAACACTGCTACACACTGAAACCTGGACGTTAGGCTGCCTCCACATGCAATGATCAAAAGAGGGGACTGTCATTGCGAACGGCAGTTCAGTGCTACATCCTCTCCCTTTCCTCTGCACATAAAAACATAAGAATAGCCTGCTGGGTCCAGTCCAATTGTCCATCTAGTCCAGCATCCCGTTCTCACAGTGGCCAGCCAGATGTCTGTGGGAAACCAGGGAGCAGAACGTGAGCACAAGAGCCCGCTCCCTTCCCGTAGTTTCCAGCAACTGGTATTTGGAAGCATTATGACAGGCATGTCCAACGGGTAGATCGCGAGCTACTTGTGGATTGCGGGGGTCTCCCAGGTAGATCTTGGTATGAAGTTTAGTGATCGCCTTTGGCCAACCCTTCCCTAAAGAAAGCTCAACAACTCCTGGCAATGACAATGGGTAGATCATAGCCAGTCTTTTTATACTGTTAGTAGATCGCAGTCTCTTGGGAGTTGGACGTGCCTGCATTGTGACATCTAGCTGTGGAGGTGGAACATAGCTATCCCTCAACCATGAATTTGTCCTCTTCTAAAGCCATCCCAAGTAGGTGGCCATCTCTGCCTTCTGGGCACTACCATAGTTTGACTATGTGCTGCAAGAAGAAATATTTTCCTTGGACTGTCCTAAATTTTCCAGCACCCAGCTTCATTCAATGCCTGTGAGTTGTAGTGCTTGGAGAGAGGGAGAAAAACTTTGCTTCTATCTGCTTCCTCCATGCAGATAATTATTTTGTAATCTTCTATCGTGTCACCTCTTACCTGCTTTTCCTCTAAACGGAAAGGTCCTAAATGCCGCCATGTGTGGTTTCGCTGCATTTCCTTCCCTTGGCCAGCAGGATAGAGTGGTCAGTCTAGCAAAGGACCATAGGAGGATGGAGTGAAATTCAGCTCAGTGTGGAGATGTTGAAAGGGGACTCTCTTGGTGGCTGCAGAGCAAACTCTGAAGATACCCCTCCCCCAGCTGTGCATGCACTTTGTGTGGGATGTGATACATAAGAAGCAGTCAAGTACAACATTCCTTGTTTTCCTAGAATGGACATGCAGAGGAATGTTTGATCCAGCCAGTTGAAAACTTCCTATTCCTCCTGGGCTGGAACATGTGCATGTGACTAGAGGTGACTGTCCAGGTAACACAAAAGGACAGGACACACAGCTCTCTCTCTCTCTCTCTCTCTCTCTCTCTCTCTCTCTCTCTCTCTCTCTCTCTCTCTCATTGGAGCAGCTTTTTAGCTAGAAATGTTCTCTTGGATAGATCCACATGTATATATCCATAACTAAGTCTGCCTTCAGGGATCCAACTGTGAACTGATGATGTGAGTAAACTTCTTTCATTGACTTTAAATAAGATTGTGGCATGTTTATTCTTTTAAGAGGGATATAAGGGACAAGGAACTTAACACTGAGAGGCTTACACAATCCTGCAGCCAGCTATCCGCTGTGTAAAAGGGAAATGTAAACTCTGCTAAGTAAAGGAACTTGCCAATGCAAGTTAGGAAGGATATTAATAAACAATATATCCTCTCCTGCCTCCCTGAACATTCCCACACTTTGGGGCCAGGACACCTGAAAGGCTGCCTCAGCTTTTATATGTGCAACTGATCACTGTGTTCTGCAGGAAAGGACCTGAGGCAGATGCTGTCTATCAGGAGGTGTGTTCTGCACAACGTAGGAACCAGGCCTTCTGTTTTGTGGTACCTACCCTTTGGAATATCCCCCCACCCTACCCCGAATATTGTTGTTGTTGTTGTTTGGTCATTTAGTCGTGTCCGACTCTTCGTGACCCCATGGACCAGAGCACGCCAGGCACTCCTGTCTTCCACTGCCTCCCACAGTTTGGTCAAATTCATGTTAGTAGCTTCAAGAACACTGTCCAACCATCTCGTCCTCTGTTGTCCCCTTCTCCTTGTGCCCTCAATCTTTCCCAACATCAGGGTCTTTTCCAGGGAGTCTTCTCTTCTCATGAGGTGGCCAAAGTATTGGAGCCTCAGCTTCAGGATCTGTCCTTCCAGTGAGCACTCAGGGCTGATTTCCTTCAGAATGGATAGGTTTGATCTTCTTGCAGTCCATGGGACTCTCAAGAGTCTCCTCCAGCACCATAATTCAAAAGCATCAATTCTTCGGCGATCAGCCTTCTTTATGGTCCAGCTCTCACTTCCATACATCACTACTGGGAAAACCATAGCTTTTAACTATACGGACCTTTGTTGGCAAGGTGATGTCTCTGCTTTTTAAGATGCTGTCTAGGTTTGTCATTGCTTTTCTCCCAAGAAGCAGGCGTCTTCTAATTTCGTGACTGCTGTCACCATCTGCAGTGATCATGGAACCCAAGAAAGTAAAATCTCTCACTGCCTCCATTTCTTCCCCTTCTATTTGCCAGGAGGTGATGGGACTAGGGCCATGATCTTAGTACCCCAAATATTAGACTGGCGCTTATCTCGATGGTTTCTTCAGCACCTGCTGAAGACCTTCCTCTTCTACAAGCCTTTTAAAGCAAAGATCTTTCCCAGCCTGCCTCCGTTTTCAGACATTTCAGTTGTTTAATTGGCTTGTGTGTTTGCCGTCCTGGGCTGCTTTAGTGGGATAGAAATGTAATAATAACAAACCCCTGTAAACCTGGCACCAGCCACATGCCCATTAATTTAACCTTAGATGGAGGTGAAACATGGAGCAGAGCCACCCCTGATGATTCAAGAGGCAAGAAAGGTCTTGCAAGAACAGGATACATTGGATTCCAGGTGTGGTGGGGTAGAGGGTACCGCTAAGTAAACATGCATGAATCAGGCTGAATAAGCAAGCATTATATCAGGCTTCAGATTCATTCTATTTATTTGTTTGTCTGTTTTTTTATCATGCCTTTCTTCCCATAAGACTTCAAGGTGAACAACAAATGAAAATCGAATGAAAATAAAAGCTAACAAATACAGGAGCAGCGGAACTTGAAATAGTAATACAGTAAAATGCTACCCAGGCATACAGTTTTAACATACAATTTCATTTTACTATGCATATTTTAAACAAACGCTGATCAATTTGCAATCAGCTTTTTTACGTTTAATCGCTTTTAATCTTTGCTTTTATCAATATTTTTGAATATACTCTGCAAGCCACTTAAAAGGTTATGGATGACTAAACGGCATGTAAATCCCGTTCAATGAAAATAATAATCCAAAGGTGCACCATAAAATTCTGGCAGGATTGAATGATTTAACCAAAAGTCTTCCAAAAAGGCTTTGCAATGTGATGAAAGGCCATTCAAGAGGTTCAGCAAGTTGGACTTATTTTGGGAGCAAGCTCCAAATCTCACCCCTGTAGCATCTGCAGCATGACAGAAGAAGAAGAAGAAGAAGAAGAAGAAGAAAAGAAGAAGAAGAAGAAGAAAGAAGAAGAGAAGGAAGAGGAGGAGAGGAGGAGGAGGAGGAGGAGTTTGGATTTGATATCCCACTTTATCACTACCCGAAGGAGTCTCAAAGTGGCTAACATTCTCCTTTCCCTTCCTCCCCCACAAAAACACTCTTTGAGGCAAGTGGGGCTGAGAGACTTCAAAGAAGTGTGACTAGCCCAAGGTCACCCAGCAGCTGCATGTGGAAGAGCAGGGAAGCGAACCCGGTTCACCGGATTACGAGTCCGCCGCTCTTAACAACTACACCACACTTGTATGTACCTTTTTGAGCTGCTTTAGCCAATCAGAGGACATGCAGACCAATCCAAATCACCTGAAAGGGGCATTTTGTTTCTGGAGCCAAGAACTGGTGGGCATTTGAACTTAGGAAGCACCCTGCTGGACCAGACCAAAGCCCCATTTAATCCTGCATCCTGCCCTCACATTTGTCGGCCAGATGCCTGTGGGAAGCCTGCAAGCAGGGCCTGATTGCAATGTGAGAGAGAGAGAGAGAGAGAGAGAGAGATTTTGCATGAAATCCTGGGGAAAGGCATCAGCAGTTCAGATTTGCCTACAAAGTAAATGCACAAAGTACATAAATGCATCAGTACTTATTATCTTCACACAAGACTCTTTTCCACTCGCCACACTGCAGAGATGCGTTTAGCAGCAAATAAGGCCTAGGCACAACCGCAACACGTTCCACAATCTCCATCCCGCTTCTGTGCGTTTCTCTGTTTTGAAAAACCCAGCCTGTGCTCCTCTGCACTGCAGGTTTATCGCACAGTTTTGTCATTTATTTCCACAGGGCACCGTGGGAATTAATGCTGCCAGGGAAGGTTACTGGTCTCAGACAGGAAAATTGTCGCAGTTCACTAAACTACAATTCCCAGGATCCCTTGCAGGAAGCCGTGACTGTTAAGGTGACATAAAAGAGAGGCAATGAAATCTTGGGATGCCATATGTATGGAAACTGCAATAACCAGCCTGGAATGGTTTATTATGCTGCTAAATGTGCAGCTGTTTGAGAGATAGATTAAGGAAATCTATTGCTTTTAATAATGCTGCAAATTCAAAATTTAACGAAATATCATGCGTACAACTGGCAAAGGGCTTTTGTGTTTATTAGCAGCCATTTCTGATACTTTGAATCACTATGAGCTAGTATTATTCATTGTTTTATGAATTTTGCTGGGGCTTTTCACCCTATTTATATGAAACTGTGTTTTTGACATTACTGTAATAATACATAAGGAGGTTGTGATATTTGTTAATTTTTGATGTTAAGGTTACTGTTGTGAGCCACTCTGAGCTCAGCATTGTTGCTGGGAAAGTGGAATGCAAATATCAATTCCAGTCAAACAGCAACTTCATAGGCCTGGCGATCAGAAATACTTAGAAATTTCAGAAATAGACTGGAAAGAGAAGTGGCTGAATTGCAACTAATCACCAAACTTAAAACCATGGAGAAACCTGGTCTGAACAAAGACATTGGATTCTTATCTCATTATACATGACAAAGCTATCTTTAACTAAGATCATGGCCACTTTTCCCATCACCTCGTGGCAAATAGAAGGGGAAGAATTGGAGGCAGTGAGAGATTTTACTTTCTTGGGCTCCATGATCACTGCAGATGGTGACAGCAGTCACGAAATTAGAAGACGCCTGCTTCTTGGGAGGAAAGCAATGACAAACCTAGACAGCATCTTAAAAAGCAGAGACATCACCTTGCCGACAAAGGTCCGTATAGTTAAAGCTATGGTTTTCCCAGTAGTAATGTATGGAAGTGAGAGCTGGACCATAAAGAAGGCTGATCGCCAAAGAATTGATGCTTTTGAATTATGGTGCTGGAGGAGACTCTTGAGAGTCCCATGGACTGCAAGAAGATCAAACTATCCATCCTTAAAGAAATCAGCCCTGAGTGCTCACTGGAAGGACAGATCCTGAAGTTGAGGCTCCAGTACTTTGGCCACCTCATGAGAAGAGAAGACTCCCTGGAAAAGACCCTGATGTTGGGAAAGATGGAGGGCGCAAGGAGAAGGGGACGACAGAGGATGAGATGGTTGGACAGTGTTCTCGAAGCGACTGGCATGAGTTTGGCCAAACTGCGAGAGGCAGTGGAGGATAGGGGTGCCTGGCGTGCTCTGGTCCATGGGGTCACGAAGAGTCGGACACGACTGAACGACTGAACAACAACAAACGTCTGCCTCTCATGTCATGCCATACATGTAAAGCTTTCCCAAGTATCTTGGGAACTGTGCTTTATTCCCCCTCCCCCCCAAAAATGCAATTCCCAGCACCCTTTAAAATAACTACAGTCCCCATGATTACTGGGTAAGCTTATGTGCTTTAAATGTTTAATATGGGCATGGTTTGCCTTATGTCTTTCTTTTGCTCCCTCCCTGTGGTACCTGCCCCCCTCCAAATCCCACGAAAGTTAAGTATTTTTACAAATTCCAGTCTCTCTTCCCTCCAACTCCCCAGTTAAAAACAATGTGGCTTGAAAATATGTTTTAACAAATTGGCCCAGTCATACTATTAGGCTGTAAGCTCCTTGAGGCAGAGACCTCTCTTCTTCTCCTTCTCCTTCTTCTTCCTCTTCCTGTTCCTCCTCCTTCTCCTCAATGCCTTCTTTGCCTCAGTCTTCTCAAAAAAAGAAAACAATGCCCAACCTGAAGTCTGCCTCTCATGTCATGCCATACATGTAAAGCTTTCCCAAGTATCTTGGGAACTGGGCTTTATTCCCCCTCCCCCCAAAAAATGCAATTTCCAGCACCCTTTAAAATAACTACAGTCCCCATGATTACTGGGTAAGCTTATGTGCTTTAAATGTTTAATATGGGCATGGTTTGCCTTATGTCTTTCTTTTGCTCCCTCCCTGTGGTACCTGCCCCCCTCCAAATGGGCCAAAGCAAACAAGATGAATTTTAACAGGGAGAAATGAAAGTACTACACTTGGGCAAAAAAAAATGAAAGGCACAAATACAGGATGGGTGACACCTGGCTTGAGAGCAGTACATGTGAAAAGGATCTAGGAGTCTTGGTAGACCATAAACTTGACATGAGTCAACAGTGTGATGCAGCAGCTAAAAAAGCCAATGCAATTCTGGGCTGCATCAATATGGAGTATAGCATCTAGATCAAACGGGAAGTAATAGTACCACAATTCTGCTCTGGTCAGACCTCACCTGGAATACTGTGTCCAGTTCTGGGCACCACAGTTCAAGAAGGATACTGACAAGCTGGAACGTGTCCAGAGGAGGGCAACCAAAATGGTCAAAGGCCTGGAAACGATGCCTTATGAGGAACGGCTTAGGGAGCTGGGTATGTTTAGCCTTGAGAAGAGTAGCTGCATGGATGATAGGATTATGATGTTGAAATATATAAAAGGATGTCATATAGAGGAGGGAGAAAGGTTGTTTTCTGCTGCTCCAGAGAAGCGGACACGGGGCAATGGATTCAAACTACAAGAAAGAAGATTCCACCTAAACATTAGGAAGAACTTCCTGACAGTAAGAGCTGTTCGACAGTGGAATTTGCTGCCAAGGAGTGTGGTGGAGTCTCTTCTTTGGAGGTCTTTAAGCAGAGGCTTGACAGCCATCTGTCAGGCATTCTTTGATGGTGTTTCCTGCTTGGCAGGGGGTTGGACTGGATGGCCCTTGTGGTCTCTTCCAACTCTATGATTCTATGATTCTATGATTCCTCCATCTCCATAAATTGTCAGGTGCACCTGCCTAGCCTTCCAATTTGCTCTCCACAAACCAGTTCATTATAGTCCAGTGTATTCAAAATGAATTCAGCTCGCTTTATCATTGGAGTCCACCTTGAGCTGCACAGGAACTGCTGAAATAAGTAAACAACCAAGCGTCTTCCTAACAACCCAATCTCTCACCGCCCTACTCGGAAGCTGTTGTGCAGAATATCTTGCTGCTTTCAGGCTCAGTGGTATGTCAATGGTAGAGCGTCGGCTTTTCATGCAGAAGGCCCCGGTTTAAGTCCCCAGCACCTCCAGGGAGGGCTGGGAGAGAACCCTGTCTGAAACAATGGAGTGCTGCTGCCAGCCAGTGTAGGTAGACCAATGGGCTGACTCGGCAGAAGGCCGCTTTCAATGTCCCCAATGCAACACGACACAATGTGCTTTCTTTTTGCTCTCCCCCAGCACCAATGTTCACCAATGTGCCTTGTAGTGTTAGGCTGCAGACGTGAAGCAAATCAGAGTGGCAGGAGTTCTGCCCGGCAGACCTGCTGCCCTTTACAAGCCTCTGGACAAACTGACATATTGCTTTACCCCCTCCTCTACCACTGCCATCTTAAAAGCATGCTTCAGTGTGGGATGGGGACAAACCATGGCATTGTTTAACATTGTTTTTAATCGCTATCAATAGGAATATGATCTCGGGTGCCCATTTTCTTGCATGGTCTATGCAAGTCCCCAGCAAGACTCTCTATTGCACCAGTGTTTACTGGCTCCTGGGAAATGTGCCGCAACGTGGCCAGAGAAAGCCCAAAATAGCATCCCCGCAAACCCAAGGGGAGCACCCACACTTGCAATCAGAGGGCTGAGCATAGATGGAAATTTGCTTCACCATTCCTAGGGGCAAAGTAACCATGACTCCCCCTCCCCCATCTTCTGCTAACTTGTGGGGTGGCAATTCCAAGGATCTTAAGAGCTGCGGAACATCCCACACTAGTGAGCCAAAAAACATCACTGGGTGCAGACAGCCCAAAGCAGGGCAGCAAAACCCCCATTTCAGCCCTTGCTGTCTTGAGAAACGACTAAAATGGCACAAAATGACGTTATATATTGATCATCTAGTTCACAAAATGGAAAGAAGGTGCCGGGATTGGGAAAATTATCATTCCTTTCTCTTTTCCTTCCTGCTAATAAAGGTGCATTTTTTTGGAATTATTTTTTATTTGCTTCCTTGTCATTGTGAGTTGCACCAGGATTCTCTTGGGGCAGGAGAAACGGGGTCGGAGCCCCGACGGGGCAATGCGCCCTGAAGGCGATGGTCTCCTTGCAATTCTGCATACATTCAGGAGCCGGTGGGAAGTGTGTGGGGCTGGGGGGGGGAGGTGAGAGAGAGAGAGAGAGAGAAGTGGCAGTGGGAGTTTGCTGCGGTGAGGGGGAGTGGAGGCGGGAGGAGAAGGCATTCTTCTGCTCGGCGAATGTTTGAGAAAGAGCTGGTGAGCTGGTGGCTATTGTGTGCTCGTAAGACAGGGAGGTGAGGAGGAGAGGGGGGAGGGGGGCTTCGAGACCCCCCCTCCCCCCTCCCCTTGGTGTGGATTTGCTGGCCAAAGACCGTTAGGAGCGGGCAGAATGAATGCCATTGAATGGGGGATGCGTTTCAAAGGGCCCCACCTCCTTTCTTAAGGGGCTGAGGGGCCGGGATCTCAGAAGTACCTTGGGAAAACCTCCCAGCGTCCCCTCATTTTACAACCTAGAGAAAGACTCTGAAAAATCAGAGGAGGTGGAGGAAAGGGGGGGGCACACAGAGGTAGATTGGGGGCTGTCGAAGGTGAGTGATGATGGGGAGGGGGACATTGGTATTTATTTTTATTGCAGATCTGCACATCGTGTTTTTTATTTTATTTTATTTTTTTAATAATATAATATCAACTCTTAAGGAGTCCAAGAAGAAGAAAAGGACAAGACCTGAGAGGATTGCAGCCCCTTGTAAGTCCAACCAGAAAGCGGGTTTGTCCTCGTTTTTTTCAAATTCCACGTGGATTCTCTCTCTCTCTCTCTCTCTCTCTCTCCCCCCTCTAGATTTTTTTTTTGGGACATTGCAACAATAGGTCCACCTGCGTTTACGGAGCGCCTGTTTGTGTGCGCCTTAATAAGAATGTGAAGCGAGAATATTTATAAAGTGTGTGAGAGAGTGTGTGTGTGTGTGTGAGAGAGAGAGAGAGAGAGAGAGAGAGAGAGAGAGAGAATATCTATAATATGTGGTCTGACTCTGACAACATGTGCCCGTTTGCGAATATATCATTTCTCTCTGATGTGTGATGTTTGTGTGTACGCACCTTCTTACTATATAGATATAGTACCTCCTCGGTTATAAATCAGTGGGAAGTACTCGGGGGGAAGCGATGGAGGTGCCGAAATCGGTAGATCGAATAAGGTTGTAGATGCGGAGAGGAGAAATTTGTTGAGCATCACTCAGATCAGCAAAATGAACGATGGGTTTTGCTTTTAGAAAGAAGGCCGGCTTTCTTAGTCAATTGCATGGAGAGATTTTGGTGTGTTTCTTATTTTATTTTATTTTACAGAGGTGCGTGTGGGGGTGTTGTGTTTGGGGTAGGTGCCTAACTGGCAGGTTTTTAAGGATAATCGTTTGCTTGGTGGATTTTCTGGTCTATGGACTGGGGAATGGGGTGGTGGGGTGGTTCTCTCACCCCCCCCTTAATGCGCTCCCCCCTCCCCTTTGCGGGTGTATTGGAAGGTCTGGAGAAGGAAGGAGCGAAATTCGCACATTTACGATCTCTTTGTCTGAGAAACAGTAGGTGGTGGGCTGGGGGGAGGGGAAGGAAAGAAAGGAAGGAAGGAAGGAAGAAAAGGTCTTCGAATCAATTGGCTCCTCTGATCATTAAGAGAAAGAAAATGGACACATTTGGGGGCATTATTTAAAGAAATGCAATTGGCCTTAAAGCGGAGAGGGTGAAATGCCAACAGAGAAATGTTCAGCGAAATGGATAAGATATAAATACACACACACCCCTTCCAAAAAAGAAGAAGAAGAAGAAGAAGAAGAAGAAGAAGAAGAAGAAGAAGAGGGGCTTTATAAGGTCGATTGTAAACAATCAAATCCTGGGACTGAACAATAAAATAAAACAAAACGGTGTTCAGATGGCCCATAGAGATCAGCGCTCCACTCACAAACCTTTCGATTTTCCTTCTCCGGCTTTTTCAAAACCCCAAAGTTGTTATTTCTCTTCTTCCCCACCTCCCTGGTCCCACAGGGATAGGGAGGGACAGCTCCCACCTTTCTTTTCAAGACCACGAGGCTGAACAATTAAATGCAAAATTGCTAGGACGAGCCGCAATGGTGATTTCAGTGACAGGTGGACTTTAATCCGCATCCCACCCCCCTCGCGCGCGCGCGCGCCGCAAAGCACACTCAGCCGAGTAGAAACACGGCCTAGATCTCTCACAGCCAACTTTAATTGCCCCGAGCCACAGCCCGCTTAAGCCGGAGAAGCTGGAGATGCAGGCCAAACAATTCTCATTCATGGTACTGAACGCATTGGCTCTGCGGTTGTAGGCTAGCAGTTCTTGGTGTCTGTAAGCTTAGCTGGGTTGCAAATTGTTTCGTTTGCTTTTTTTCTTTTTAGTTAATTGCTTTTCAGTGTACGTACTTGCTTGCTTGTATTGTGGTGCCTTTTCCATTCCCTCAGTCAACTTTTCTAGACTTTAAATGGGACTTAGCAGATCGGTCTTTATTGAGGACTAGCAACTTTACAAGGCACCTTTAGAAGCCCAATTGACTTCACTGAGGGAGCCCAGGAGGTGCTTTAACGTGGTGACTGCTGCTGCTTGCATCATGCAACTCACCGACAGGCGAGTGTCAGTGGGGCGCTTTGCAGACCAATTTCAGCACGAGAGAGGGCGGCTCTCTGCCCCGAAGAACGTGCAATCAAGAAAGAGGAAGGACAATGGCAGGGCGCCCGAAGAGAAGACAGGTGGCCTTGAGATCGCTGTGTGGATAATACGCACCCACGGGTAATAAACCACTACCCCTTTCCCGTTTAAGGTCCTGCTCCGCAGTGAAAAGCCACGGCCTTTCGAAGGATTTAGATGGAATAATAGAATTGTAGCGTTAGGAGCGACCCAAGGGGTCATTTAGCCCAAACCCCCGCCTCATTGCTGTTGTTCGCTGGGATTTTTTATATTCCTAAACGGAAGGAAGGAAGGAGGAAAGAAAGTTGATCTTACAGATACTTTTGATTTATGAGGGAAGCGGGATCCAAGGGGCAGCTTAAAGAAAAGAAAAGACTGAGAAGGGGGTGGGGGCGAGGGGAGTAGAATGGAGGGAGGCGGAGGCAGCAAAACAGCCTACATGGAGGTGGTTGCAAGTGTGACCAGGGAAGGCGAGCGCGGGTTGCCTCAATACCATGGACAGCGAAGCTGCGCGCCGCCGCCGAAGCGAGGAGCCAGGCCCGTTGGCTGCGGTGGCGGAGGCGTTTCAGCACCATTTGGACCGTACAGCTGCATGGCCACCGTCCACCGCAACCCGCCCCGTCTAACTTTGCTAGGTCAGGCAGAGAACGGCGAGGTGGGGGGGGGCGGCGCACAAGGGCCCGGAGAGAAAAAGGGGACCCTGTGTAGCAAGAGTGGTGAGCAGGTGGCTGGACTGAGTGACTGGTGCTCGGTGTTTTGTTTCTGTTGTTTTTTGTGGGGTTTTTTTTTGGGGGGGTTGCCCACCACAGGGAGTGGGGGTTTCACTCCCCCCAAAAATAATCACTGGCCCTATGCTACTACCCTCCCCCCAAAAAAAGGGTCCTCCTTTTCCACATTTTGGTGCCTTTTTAAAAAGGCAAACTGGGAGAGGAGAGATTGAAAGAATCCAAGAGATGCGGGAGGTGGAGGGGAAGGGTTAAAAAAAAAGGCAGCCTCGTGCTAGAAATTTAGCCTGACTTTGAACTCTTCAAATGTGAAAGATTGGAGGCGTTTCGAAGGCCTAGCTGGATGACAGGAACTAGGAAGACCAGCTAGCCAAAGTTGTATATTATTACTATTATTATTATTATTATTATTATTATTATTATTATTATTATTTCAATTGGGGAGGTTTATTCCGGAGTCAGACCTCTTCAATGAGGCTCCCTCCTCAGCAATGACACTCGCGCGTTTTTTGTTTTTGTTTTTTAAACTTTGCGTCTTTTCCCAGTGGAATCAGCGCTTCCACTGCGGCCGGAACCGTGGCTTCAAGAGATCCGTTTCTCTTTATTGTTATTTTCCTAAAGTGCCATCTTGAGGACATGCACAAGCCGGAAACGCTTTGGGACTTTTCCTTTCGCTTCTCCCCAGCTGGGATGTGACCATACATTGTCCTGGGAAGGAAAGATGCAGCAGCCGAGAACCCAACGCAGCTGCAGCTGAAGGATGGGGAGCGGATGCCGGGTAAACGATGCGCTTTCGGCTCCGCCGGCCACGGCCTTGTAGCTTGAGGGAGGCTAAACCCGTTTACGAGGCGTCCGAGCCTCCCTCGTCCTTGACTGCGCAGGAAGCAGGAGGAGAGAGAAGCTGAGAGAATGGAACTGCATTCGCTACCGAGAGCGCACAATGTTGGCTGGGCTCTCCTCTTCCTATCGCCCGCTCCCCAATATTTCAAGCAGAAAAGTGTTTGAGTGTAAAAATACAGGGCCACCCTTTCCTTTCACCCACACAGTTGGGCTTAGATGCACACATACAAGGGGGGGGGAATAGCTGCTGTCTATCTCCCCCCACCCCACTCACGCCCCACACAACTTGAAGGCTGAGATTTCTCACGGATGGTGCTGCAAGAATCTGCAGCCCTCAACAGATCTGCTGCTGTTTTGCAAACCCGGAAATATATATATTTTACCCTTTTATTTCTCCGAACCCACCCACCCACCCGCCAGTTCTCGCGCAATTTTTCAAAACGGGGGAAATATTGGGACTGGGGCGGCTTTTGCCGTTCGGTGCTGCACCTTAACAGGCTTGTGGATCGGTCTGGGTAAAGATACGGCCCCGCCTCGCCACCAGCAACCGCAGGGTGGTTTTACGATCTGTTCCAAGGGAGGAATAGAAGAAAAATCCGTCCATTTGTTTGGCCCCTGGCGTCTTTAAGTGCCACGTTCAGAACAAAAATTGGTTACATCTCAGTGCTTTTCAGGGAGGGAGAGCCCTTCCTATTTGCAAACCTTCCCCCCACCGCCACGACGCCGCCTATACATACATACAATATATATATATATATATATATATAATATATATATATATATATATATATATATATATATTCTTGAAAATATGGTCATGAATGACAAATCATCCCGAAATCGTGCCTTCAAACAATGGAACCAGTGGAGGGTTGTGTGTGTGTGTGTGTGTGTGTGTTCATGAAAAGAGAGCTTGCTTCTGCAGTAGTACGGTGTGTTCGCGTGTACACTATCTTCCCTTTCTACAGCTATAAATATCGAAAAATCAGGAGCGTCTGGCTTTTTGCAATTGCGTGGTGTGCGTAATATATATCTCGATACATGAGAATTGTTTTTTAAAAAAGACTCTTCCCTGATATTTATGCTTCTTAATGATATAATGTTATTTATACTATACTTGGTTGGAAAGACGGATGTCAGGGACACACACACACACACACAGAGAGAGAGAGAGAGAGAGACCCAGTGTTTTGGAACCAGACGGCAGAAGGTTGGTTTAGCTTACCTTAGTTTTAGGGAAGGGGCTATTGCGAGTTCAAGGAAGAGAAAAACCACAATGATGGACTGAGTGGGTTTTAGATGCGGGGGGGGGCGGCTCAGACATTGCATCTCATGCAAGTGGACGGTTATGTAACAGGGAGGCCGTCGATCTTTCCCCACGCGCCGCTCCTTCCTTTACACTGGCAAAGGCCGGTCAAACCCCTCGTCGATGGGGCCCATAGACCTTCCATTCTGCCCCGTTCTCTGTGCCCAAGCTGCCCTGGGAATCATCCTTCGCTGGGTCCTGCTTCTCAGTGTACGCTCATAGGATCCCGCTGGTGACAGCGCTTCGCTTGGCTAGGATCGTGGCGGCCATTCCTGACCACCACCACCCCCTGGAAAAAAAAGATCCTGCGTGAGGATCGTATCCAGCCTAACGTAAGGACTGAAGGCAAGCAGGTGGGCTTTCAGGTCTTGCTCAAACCTCTCCTAATAGTGGTGGCGGTGGGGAAACACCCTTCCTTGGGGAAGGATCCAGATCACCGGCATTTATGCGCGAATTACCCCATCTCCGCGTGCAATTTTAGTGTGTGTGTGTGTGTGTTATTTTACGCAAGCTTAAGGCCCCATATGCGCATCGTAGGACTTCTTCCGAGCAAACGCGCAGGAGGTCGGGCTGGAAGAGAACGTGTGTATTTGTGCTGCTGAGAGACAGAATGTGAGACGATGAAATAAGAATGTATACTGTGTCCATCTCTCTCCGCCCGTGACCGAGAAAGCAAAATGAACTTGTATCCCTCGATCCCAAACCCTAAATGCGAGCGATGAAGGGGATCTTTTATGGCGCAGATCAGGGACCCCAAACCCGAGGTTTTTCTCCCTTGCGGGATTTCTTTCTCTCCTCGGATTCTCTCCGCCTTGTTTCCATGACTTCTCCTTTCCTTTCCTTTCCTTCCTTCCTGGTGTGTGTTCGTGGGGAGGAGGGGATGTTTTGGGGGGGGGGCTGGAAGCCGGAGGGAGGGCGAGGCTGGCTGGCTGGCTGGCTTTCCAATGATTTGGGATCTGTTTCTCAAATGATATGCACGTCAACTAGCTGGGTAGGGCCGGGGGGGCGGTGAGTGGAGGCGCGCGCGAGGGAGGGTGGGTGGCTGGGCGAGATTTGTGGGTGTCTTCTGAGGTAAGGAAAAGGACTGTGGGTTAGACCGCTCTCCTTTACTGCCCTCCTCCCTCTTCTCTCTGCCTCTCCTCTTCTCCCTCTTTTTGAGGGGGAGGAGGGAGGGAGGATGTCTTTGGGTTATTTCTGACCAGCAGTGGCCCTCTTCAATTTCCAACCCGGCCCGTAGGCCCTTTGCAGGATGCCTCCATACTCTTAACAGCCTCCCTCCCCTAGACAACCCCAGCTTTGCAACAGAGAGAGGGGGAGGCGATCAAGGTCCTACCTAAATCTGCAACCCCTTCCGCGAGCCTTTTACGTCTCAGTAACCTCCCACCCACCCTCCTCTACCATGCAAAATGACAATATTTTTTATTTTATTTTTTTCTTAAATCACCTTGGAGATGTGAACCCCAACCCCATCCCTCCTCACTCCCCAATCCTGCAGAGGCCCAGCCACCCGGCCAACCTCCAAACTCGCCCTCCCCCCGGATCTCCCTCCCCCTCTCTCCTCCCTCCCGCAGTTTCAAGGGCATCTTTGCTGATGAGGATTTGGCTAATGGAAGCGAACTTCTGTCCTGGCCATGACGTCATTGCGTCCCAATGTAATCCTCTTGCGCTGAACCTCAATCGGCAGATGCGCTCCGGAGCTTGGGATGGATGGAAAGAGAGGGAGAGAAAGAGAGAAAGGAAGGAGAGAAGGAAGAGAGGAAGAAGGTCTCACCCTTTAGCTTGGATCAGCACAAGCCAGCCAGGACTTAGAGAGGACCCAGCGCCTCCCTCTCTCTTCCCAAGCCCTCCTTTGCTAGCCTAGGAAGATCTAAGAGGGGGAGGCGTGGAGAGAGAAAGGGCGTCTTTTGAAAAAGAGCGCTGGAGGACGGAGGAAGGAAAGGGGGAAAGAGAAAAGAGAGGCGGAGGAGGGCGGCGGCGTATAGGAAGCCTCTTCGCTCCTCGTTGCAAAGCGGATCAGCCGGCAAAGGAATCTGTTTTTTGCAGTTATTTTTTTTAATTAAATCTTTATATTCTTGCAATCTTGGCGCCTCTCCATGCGTCCTCCGACAAGAGCCGCTTTCTTCGTTCTAATCTGGCCAAAGAGAGAGAAATAGCACCTGATTTTTTTATATTTTCAAATAAAAATAGCTAAATGACTCTCCAAAAGAGGTCTTTTCGACAAAAAATTTTTTGCAAGATTTTTTTTTTGGTTTGATTTTGGTGGGCTTTAAAAACCAAAACAGAACCTCAGAGATGCGTTTAATATAATTCCCTGGGCGCCAGAGAAAAATACAATGATGCGCGCCCAGGCGCTGGACCAGAGGCGCGTTTTGTGGGTCCCGGAGATGCTTCGGTCGGAATTGGCTTTCCAAGAAAAAAGAAAAAAGAAACCAGCCTGCGGTGAATCGGCTGAAGCCGTGGCTGGGGGCCGACGGCGAAAAGACATGGCGTCCCCCCTCACCATCGGAAGATCAACGCCTTTAATTTGAGTCCTGTTAGTATATCGGTGGCAAATGTTGTGGGGGAGGGAGGTGAGTGGCGTTGGGAAGGCGGATGAGGGGGAGCAGTCAAATTTATTTGGCACGAATTCGGATTCTTTTTTCTAACATCCCCCCCCTTGTGTAGCCTATTGCAAATTGTAAGGCTGAGTGCAGCCGTCCTTTCTTATCCAAATTAGCAGATGGACGGCGGTGGGGGTGGGGCGATAATCTGAAAAATCAAAGCTGCTGCTTCTTTTTTAGCGAAACAAAACAAAAAAATCCCCAAATGCGTTGCCTCAAAACTTTTGACATTTTTTTCTTTGCGTCTGTCTGCCCCACCTGAGCTGCTCAGGGTAGATTTCCTCCTTGTCTCCCACCTTTCTGGATCCTGGGGGGCAAGTCACTCCATTGCATATAAGGATTTAAAAATATATATATTTATTTCTTTAAAAAATTCATTTTTTCAAGTCGCTTCTTTCTGTTAGATTCCGTTTTATGGCTTTTCGGGAAAGCGCAAGTATTACTCGGGGGATTTAACCGGCGAGGCAAAGTCTTGGTCGATTTCTGCAATTGTTGAGCGTCCTATGATGAGATGGATGGCGCGCTTGCTGATCGGGGCATCAGGCGAAGTTGCCTGGCGTTGCAGCTCCTCTGCGGCCTTCTTTGAGTTGCTCGGGGAGCGCTTAGATAAAGTCCCATCTTCTCTTCCTATCTTCCCTACTCCTTAAATCTAAAACCTTCCTGATGGTGCGATTCGGATTCCTCTCAATCCGTTTGCTGCATTCTGGAGCAGATTGTTTCGGGGTGCCTGTGTCTGCTGTTTATAATGTTTTATTTTCTGGGGACGGGACGGGAAATTGCTCCTTAGCTTAGAGAGCGAACGTAGGAAAATGGTGCGTGGCAAACGCACCCACGCGTGGGTGCGTTTGCCACGCACCATTTCCCTACGTTCGCTCTCTAAGCTAAGGAGCAATTTCTGAGAGCGTCGCGCTCCTTTTAAAATATTACAACAGGCTCGTTGCAAAATTTCACGATGGGGTTCGTGGAGGCTTGCTTGGGATGGGAGAAAGAGGAGGGAATGTGTGCAAGGCAATCTGGACTGGAGAGGATTTGGGAAAGGTGAAGAAGAGGAAGACTTGCGCGCAGAAGCGCGCTCGCTGGGCAATGATGCGCGTACCTGCGCGTGTTTCAGAGACCTCTGCGCCTCCCCTACCCCCCACGCGCTTTTGCTTATTGTGGGATAAGGTGAGCAGTGCATCCACCTCGCTCTGCGTAGGCCTATCTTTGATTTATTCAGTTGGATATCCTGCTTAAGCACATGCCGTCACTGCAACCTGCGCAGGCAGGCTGTCTTGTGTGGTTGCCTGGGCCTGAGCAGGGACGAATACAGAGCGGAGGGATGTATCGCTGTTATGACCATGAGCTGTGTTGTCCAGAGCGTAGTGTGTGTGTGTGTGTGGATATGGGCTCGCGCAAAGAAGGTTATTTGTCCTTTCTCTGCATTAAGACAGTCTCTCTCTCTCTCTCTCTCTCTCTCTCTCTCTCTGTGTGTGTGTGTGTGTGCATGCGTGAATAAAAACTAGGTTTTCTGGTGAACAGCAAGAAAGTGGTTCGTTGTATGATTGCGACAGAGCTGGGGTTACGGGTGCGCATTGACCTGCGTGTGTTACGAGTGTGCATTGACACGCGTGTGCTAAAGGGACTATCTCTGTGTTTAAAATGAAGTGAGGACATCTTACGCGAGTATGCGTGCGTTGCAGCCTCGGTGCAAGGTTGCGCCTGCTTATGGGAAACGGTAGGGGGCGCCAGCGTGCAGGACCGCGTGGCTTCGGATGCGCTTCTTATGGAAGTCTGCGTGGCCGCGTTGTGTTAGGTGGGTTGGTTGGTGGTGGGGAGGGCAGCAGAGGAACCAGGCTTGCTGTCCCTACCCTAATTATGCCCTTGACTTCATTCAACTCGCCCCCACCTTGCTTGGCTTTGTCCCTCCCCTCCCCTGCCTGCCTAGGGCAGGATCAGGACCAGCCGAGGCCCCCTTTCTGCGTGTTCACAGCGGACCTTGATTTAATGTCCATACAATTAAGGCACGCGGTGAATGCCAAGAGCAGGGTCCCCGTGACATCCCAGCTGAGATCGGGGGGCGCCACTTCGAACCCCTCCCGCTTGCCCCACTCCCACCCCACCCCAATGCCCCTCTTTCCTTTTTGCAAACCGCAGACTTCTACGGGGAGAGCAGCTGGGGTCTCCCCAGAACTAGAGGGAGCGGCGCAAACACGACAAGGGCAGAAGAGGAAAAAGGCTTAGCCGAAAGCGCCCCTCCCCCTCCCTCCCTCCCCACCCCACCCCGCACCCAGAGTTCTCCCTTGGGCCAGGGACACCGAATATAAGGTCAGGCTGCTACGTCGGCAGATACCAGCAGGGGTCGCCTTTTACAGCTTCCCACCCACCTCTTCCAATACCACCACCAAGAAGCAGCAAAGTACCTGTACAGGCTCCCAGTGTCCTGTCAGTCACAGCCCTAAAACGACCTTTCCAGACCCTGGGAATTAATGTTGGTGGAACTCCAACTCCCATCAGCCCCAGCCAGCATGGCTAATGGTCAGGGATTATGGGTATCGTCTGCCAGAACTGGAGGTCTCCAAGTTTTGGGGTGGATGATGACCCAGAGCCATCTGGCCTGTAGCTGCAAATATTCTCCCAAGTTCAAGCAATTGCTTTTTTCAATCAGGGGATGAGGTGGTGGGGCATAACTGATCCAGAGACAGATCCATCCATCCATTTGATTCTAGGATCCATCCGTCTACAGGCCATTTCTCTTTCCTTCTGTTGCATTGAGTCAAGGCGTCTTAGGGACAAATCATTTGTGTGTGTGTGTGTGTGTGTGTGATCCGCTTTAGCTAGACTTGGTCTCCAAATGCATCCTTATAACAAAACACACACCCCCCCCCCGCTTCCTTCTGCTTCAATGGATATTTCCAGAAGTGCTTCTTCAAATTTTCACAAAATAAACTGATGGTCTCCGACTAAATCATGCCAATGGAAACTGGCAGACTTAAGACAGCCAAGAGGCCATGATATTATTGAGTCTGCCTCTCGTATGATTTGGTTGAATAACATCTAAGTATCTTTCCCGCTGCCCGGAGGACAGCTAAATTAGATGACACTAAAAAAAAAACTTTAAAATACCCGAAAGATGCATTCTTGTTCATTTATTTATATTATTACTGGAAATATATAATTATTCCCTTGAAAGTTTATTGTTTATTGCTCTTATGCAGCTTTAAATTCCTGGTGGCTTGTCTTGTACGGAATTATTGCTATTTTTAAGGCTGTTTGTTTTTCTTTTGTGCAAAGATTGGTTGTGAACAGAATTACCCTTCTGATTCTTCCCCCCCAGTACATATTTCCATGCTATTGCAAAAAGAACAACCCCAAATAAATAAAGGCTGCTTGTTTAAAGACTTATGACGTTTTAATTCTCATCTGTTGTTGTTTTTCTCACAGGTGGTTTAGATGGATTTACTGACATCTTGTTCTGATCACTTGCAATTAACTCAGATTTATTTTGATCGCAGGAGTGTGCTTGCCTCCAACCGTCCTTATTGCTTTGAGGCACAACAAGCTCCACCACTGTCAAGATTTCTATTTCCTTTTCAGCATCATGCAGCCGGCTTACAAAGTCTACAGGGGGGTGTAGCCAATGCTAGCCCTACTCCATGTAGACCCACTTAAATAAATGAACAAGACTGACTTAGGCCCATCTGTTCCAGTAGGTCTACTCTTGAGTAAAGCTTAGCTGGGTACAACCCATACCTTTTAAAATCAGGATACATGCTATGAGCGTGTCTATGTACTTGTATTGCAATGTACGTCTGTGTACCCTAAAACTATGGGTGGGTTAAAGACCCGCAGATACAATCCAGCACAGAGTTATGCCTGGTCTTAAACACACTAGCTTGAATCCAGGCTTACCAGTGAGTAAATTTCCTGAAATCGGTGGGGCTTAAGTTAGTCATATTTAAGTCTCCTTCATTTCACTGCGGCTGCTGCAAGCATCACTAAATCTGGATCTGGCCCATTAAAATCAACATTATTTTTCGTTTTGTTTTGTTTTGTTTTTTGCAGTGTAATCCTATGCACACTTACCTGCCAGTAAGCACCATTGAACCTAGAGGGGATTACTTCTGAGTAAACATATATAGGGTTGAGCTGTAAATGTGCTTAGCCCAGCACTGAGCCGTCCTTTGTGTCATCTCCTAAACAGATGGTTACGGAACAATGCTCAATGCTTGGGCAAGATGCTGAGATCTGAAATGCAGGAATACATTACGCAGGGCTCCTCAAACAAGAACGGCAAATCTTCGAGACTGGATTACTGCAATGCGCTGTTTGGGGGGCCTTCCTTTGCGTTTGATCCGGAAGCTGCAGCCGGGGACAGAATGCTGCAGCACGATTGCTGACGGGAGTGAGGCCTTGTTGGCCTAGAACATCTGTGGCTCAGGGATTGGCACTGACTGCTGATTTGCTACCAGGTCAATTTCGGCATGTTACCATTAGCCTTCAACAACTCGGGGCCAGTTTACCTAGGAGATCACTTTGCCACGTGCCCACTCAACCACTTCAGTCGGTGGAATTGGCAGTACTTTAGGTGCCAAAACATTTCATAACAAAACAAAAAATTAAAAAATCCTTCCAGTGGCACCTTAGAGACCAACTTAGTTTGTTCTTGGTATGAGCTTTCGTGTGCATAAACATTTCTTCAGATACACTGAAATAGAAGTCACCAGACCCTTATATACAGTATTTCCTATATATACTATTTCAATGTATCTGAAGAAGTGTGCATGCACATGGAAGCTCATACCAAGAACAAACTTAGTTGGTCTCTAAGGTGCTACTGGAAGGAATTTTTTATTTTTTGATTTTGTTTTGACTATGGCAGACCAACACGGCTACCTACCTGTAACTACAACATTTCATGTTTGCAATAACTTGATCGTTCAGTGTGGCCACCGCCTGAACTTTGGAACTCCCTGCCTATTGAGATCCAGCAGGCGCCTACTCTTTTCGAAACCTGCTAAAAACATTCCCGTTCAGACAAGCCGACTCTGATGCTTAGAAACCTTGAGGTCATTTTAATCTGTTTCAGTATTTTAACTTTTGCAGACTTGCGATTTCTCAAGTTTATTGTTTTAACTTTTTTCGTAATCACTTTGAGGGATTTTTACAATCAAGCGGTGTATACATTTTATGAGATAAATGAACAATAAATAAATATTCGATACAGGGGGTGGGGGTGGGGAGAGGAGAGAGCCCTCCTCCAGTTGGCGATTACTTGTTGAAATTTGCTGGCAGGGGCCAGGTGTGGTTTAAATAGTTTGGGTTAGAAAAATTCAAGGTCCAGGAGGTCTGTCAGTGGATGTCGATGGGGGAACCTCCTTGAAGAGGTGCAGTGTATCTCTGAATGCCCCAGGCTGGGAGCAAACAGCCTTCCATCCCAGAAGCATTGGGCAGAATGTGGAGTCAATGACCTGGCCTCATCCAACAAGCTCGTTCCTATGCTGTTTCATGTGGCTAGTCTCCCCCCCCCCGCACTGCCCTCCCTGTTCAGGCAAAGTAATTTTTCCTGAAGTTAAATTAAAATGTCAGAGCTGCTAATTAATGATATCAAACTGCTGTACTGATTTATTTCTATTTTATTTTCCAAGGGGGAAGTAAGCGTCCTTTGAAGTTTGTGGTTCTCTCCTGCGTCAAACATCGCCACCTGCTGGCTCCACTGCTGGTAGGGCATGATGGGCTGGTTTTTGCCTTCCAAAATTGCCTACATTGGAAGGTTTTGCAGATGAAAATTCACGCTTAAGGTTACACAGAGCTCTCAGAAACATTCACATTATGTGAGGGCCTTGCCCTGCCCATGGTGTCATTTTTTCCCCCTTTGGCGGATTGATTTAATTATTTGAGAAAGGAAGGAAGGAAGACCACAACATTTTCATTTCAAGGTTGTCAATGTTTTTTTTTTTTTAACAAAACGTTTTCCTCCATTCAGTTCAGGCCATAGATTTAAACAGGACACCTTGCACTGTTCCCCCATATCCAGTACATCAGCTTGGTTATTTGTAACACCAGATACCAATAAGCAAAGAAATCCTAAAGATACATTTTGCTAGCTTTGACTCACTGTGAGATTCAGAGAGCCAGTGTGCCATAGTGGCTGGATTTTCATATTAGGACCTGCGGTACCAGGGTTCAACTCCGTACTTAGCCATGACGCTCACTGCCTCTCAGCCTAACCTATCGCACAGGGTTTTTTGTGAGAATAGAAATGGAGACCCATGTAGGCCATTTTGAGCTCGCTGGGATAGGAATGTAATAACAAATAAGAACTCAAAATTCAGATACTCTGCAGATGCCCCAATGTGGATCTGGAGCTCCTGTTTGTGCAGATTCCCCATTCACTTCAATAGACGGAGCAATGCAGTGTGTGTCTTTGACAGCTCTACCTTCCATTGAGATGCATGGGGGAAGCCTTTAGCACACCCGCAGATCTCTGAAATCAAGCCAAGAGAGTACAGCACAGCAAAATATGACTGTCCAAACTCCCATTGAAATCAACGGGTCTTTATTAACAGCACAATAGCACTCCATGTTGGTTACAAAAGGGACTTGGTTACCGCTGCTTTTTGCTGGATAAGGTTCTGGAAAACAGCAGCTCTAGCTGGATTAGCATAAAATGATGCCATATATGTGGTTTCTGGCTCAATCCAGCAGCTGGAAGGGGGGGAGTGATGGCTTGTATGCATATCACCCCAACATGGACCAGATGTTCAGGAAGAGGAAGCTGAAGTTGCATTCAAATGTTACCTGTGTCCCTTTCCTCTAAACTTTAGAGTCTACAGAGATGTTCGGGGCTCTTGCCAATGATTGGTTTGGGGACTGTGTGTGTGTGTTGCAGTCCATTGACCCACAAAACAGTTTCAAAGCAAGATACAGGTAAGACAACCAAACAACAGGCGAAAGAGACCGAGGTAGTCATTTCGTTATGTCTAGAGCATGATGGTCCTTGTTTCTTGCGATCTCCGAAAGAAACTTTGCCACGGTCAGTGTAATATCATTTGACCTATCCTCCAGAAGATAGGGCTTGCTGATCACAGAGCCTAGGGCTTGCTGATCAGAAAGTCGGCGGTTCGAATCCCCGCGATGGGGTGAGCTCCCGTTGCTCGTTCCCAGCTCCTGCCCACCTAGCAGTTCAAAAGCACATCAAAGTGCAAGTAGATAAATAGGTACCACTCCGGCGGGAAGGTAATCAGCATTTCCGTGCACTGCTCTGGTTCGCCAGAAGTGGCTTAGTCATTCTGGCCACATGACCCGGAAGCTGTACGCCGGCTCCTTCGGCCAGTAAAGCGAGATGAGCGCCGAACCCCAGAGTCGGACACGACTGGACCTAATGGTCAGGGGTCCCTTTACCTTTACCTTTACCTTTACCTTTACCTTTACCAGAAGGTATTTAATATGGGAGGCTTCAGATTTTTCTGGCAAATTTCTAGTAAGGGTTTGATCAATTGATCCCTTGCTTGCTTATACTGTCCATGGTTCATGCAATCAACACCCTGAGAACATAAACAATGCCTATTCTGATAGGGGATGCCTCTCAGTCTACCATGTAGAACTTCCGATGGAAACACATTTAATCTAGCTTTGGTAAATAAACGGTGATAGGTGGGTATGGACAAATTCCTAAGATATGAGGCTAACTTTCTATATGTATGCTGTATGTGCAGCTATCTTGCCTGGGGCCAATGTGTGCAGCATCAGAGCGTGCTTCTTACCCATCCAAATAGGCGATGAATGCAAAGCCATGTATTGCACTATCCTTGTGCAGGACACCTGGGAACATCTGTCCAGAAGTGTGCGCACTGAAGGTTGCTACTAAAACAGACGTCAAATGTTTTCGTATAACAGGCTCGATCCTGATAAACCAGCACATGCACGCTAAGTTGAAAAATCCTATCGCTTTTTTAAAAAAATGCTTTATATCTCATCTGTCCTCAGTCCTGATATGAGGCCGTGGAGCAACATGAAATCAATTACAAGTTACAAGACAGAGCATAGCTGGGTTGCACATGGTAGTGCACTAAACCCCCACTGGTTGCGGTCAGATTGAAGCATGCACTGCTATCTCTGGATTTTCCCCAAAGCTGTAAGAAGTAAAAGTGTACACACACACACACACACACACACATATAATTCTGACATTTTAAAAGATGCCTATCACTTCAGATTTAGGGCTCAGGGGTTACAGCGATAACTTTAAAATATTATGCAGCACATCACCAGATATAGCTAGACTCAGAACAGAGTATATGCCCAAATTGCAGACCTTGAAAGCTTCTGCCTGCCTAAAAATCGAGATCAAATGGGAAGATTTCATCTTTTCTTTGTTTTTGTGGGGTGGGGAATGCTCAGGCCCTGGAATAACTCGAGAGGAATGGCACCAATATCGCCTCTGTGTGGTCTCATTGCCCAGACTTGACATGCAGATGAAATAACGGAGGTGTTTAATTTTTAATTTGTAATTTAAAAAAATTGATATATTAACAAGTGCAACAGAAGTGCAAACAGGAAAAAAAAAAAAAGAATCCACAATTTAAACCACAAAGCGTCACTGCCTGGGAGGCCAGAAGTAAAATGACAGAGCGCAGCTCCATAGAGAAAATAAAGGTGCTTGATTTTAACAGCTCCAGTTATTCAAGGTTTTGCCAAAGATATCACAGGTTGCGTCCGGACAGCTGTTTGTTGGGGGATCAGTGCTGCTCAGGTGCGCAAGTTTCCCCCCAGCATCCACAATGGCACCATTGTCATCAAAATGCCGGCCCAATTTATATGGGATTTACTCCTTCCAGAGAAACCCTGTTGCCACGATCCTGTTTGCAATATCTCAATAGCCCATTTGCAAATTTAGCTGCCATACGGAAGCAATGTTACTTTTCAAAGGGAGAGGAGTGCAGACCTTACATCGAGGAACACCATTGGTCCATCTAGCTCAGCGTTGTCTTCTATCTGAAGAAGTGTGCATGCACATGAAAGTTCATACCAAGAGCAAACTTACAGGTGAAACTCGAAAAATTAGAATATCGTGGAAAAGTCCATTTATGTAAGCAATTGTTTTCATTAGCTACCGGAGTTTAATATATGAGATAGACTCATGACATGCAAAGCGAGATATGTCAAGCCTTTATTTCTTATAATTGTGATGATTATGGCGCACAGCTGATGAATACCCCAAAGCTGAAATTGTAATTTGGGGTTCTCATCAGCTGTACACCATAATCATCACAATTATAACAAATAAAGGCTTGACATATCTCGCTTTGCATGTCATGAGTCTATCTCATATATTAGTTTCACCTTTTAAGTTGATTTATTGAAAGATATGAACCTTTCCACGATATTCTAATTTTTCGAATTTCACCTGTAGCTGGTCTCTAAGGTGCTACTGGAAGAATTTTTATTTTTATTTTGTATTTTGTATTGTCTACCCTGACAGGCAGAAGCTCCCCAGGGGTTCTGGGTATCCCATTCCAACTTGGAGATGCTAGGGATTGAATTTGGGACTTTCTGCATGCAATGCAAATTGCCCTGCCACTGAGCTACAGCCCCTCCGAAGCTAATTCAGGGGCGTTGCCTCACCCGTGCAGATTCCCTTTTGAAACAAAGATATCCAAGGGC
This sequence comes from Lacerta bilineata, assembly GCA_900245895.1. Lineage (NCBI taxonomy): Eukaryota > Metazoa > Chordata > Lepidosauria > Squamata > Lacertidae > Lacerta > Lacerta bilineata. The sequence continues at coordinate 125,466 of OFHV01004333.1, read as the reverse complement.
ACCTCTTTCAATCTATTTCTAATGGCGCTTTTATGCTCTGGTTGAACACAAAAGGGTATCCAAGATGAAGGTGAAACAGGGGTTTCAAAACAAAATCGAAAATTCTTTCCAGTAGCACCTTAGAGACCAACTGAGTTTGTTCCTGGTATGAGCTTTCGTGTGCATGCACACTTCTGAAGAAGTGTGCATGCACACGAGGAAGCTCATACCAGGAACAAACTCAGTTGGTCTCTAAGATGCTACAGGGGTTTCAATTCGCCCGGCTCATTTTGATTGATGGAAAAGGGGCTTTGCCAAACCGAAATTCTGTATGAAAGTGGTTAAGTAGTGAAAATATAGAAATTAGTAATGAATGTAAGAAAATCATAAGGAAGGTTTGATGGAAGTCAGGGCTTTAAAAAGCCAAAATGTATAAGATGAGAAGAGAAATTGTAATGGAGATTATTATTGTAGTATTGTAAAATGAATAAAAATGATTTGGCAAAGAAAGAAAGAAAGAAAGAAAGAAAGAAAGAAAGAAAGAAAGAAAGAAAGAAAGAAAGAAAGAAAGAGAAAGTGTTGGACTGATTTCAGTCCTGCTTTTGATCTACCTTTTTCTTTCCTTCTTTTTACAACTTAAATTCCTGCAATTCAGCTCTGGGCTCCTGCAGGAGGAAGGGCAGAATGTGCATGTGATAAATAAACAAATATTTGCCAAACTAATTTATTCCATGCAAATGGAGCTGCAGCAAATTGTTGCTGGATGGAGAGGTTTGTGGGTACTCCATTCCATTCCCATTCTCCTGTCTTCCATTACACACCCACCCAGCAGCCAAACAACATTCTGCGACCCACATGGTCCTGTCCAACTCTGCAATTCAGCGATTAAGGAATCCCGATGACTGAACCGGATTGATTGACCACTGAGCGTGCTCACTCCAGTCATTGGGCTCCTGTTTAGCCATGGCCTCTTCTCCAACACTCCATTCCGTCCTACCCTCCTTTATGACAGTTTTCCATTCCCAGCTCTCAACTCAACAGCCGGTTAACATGCCACTGAGCATGGCATGTTTGGAATCCTAACCATCCTTCCAAAAAAAACTGAGCCCGACCTTTTGGAACAACACGATAACAATGGGGGACACAAAGCCTTGTTTGCAGCTGCAATTTGTGCTGAGGATGACCATCCTGCTGCTGATGGATTCAGGTGAGTCCAGGTGATGCAGATACATTTCAGAAAGCTTTGGGATCCCAGTGGGGTAGGTGGCCATGTGTAGGGAGAAGCTAGCTCAGTTCCGGTGGTTTTCTGCCACCATTGCATTTCCCAAAAGGTCCAATGTGTAGGAATGTGTTAAACACTAGGACAGGATATATTGTTTAGGTGTTAACCTTCCTTGCTCACATGAGTGAGATCAGCAGAGTACCGCCCTAAACTTGGAAGCTAAGACAAGGTTGATTTAGCTTCATAGGGACAACAATCCAGGGTCCTTTAAGGCAGATTGGGTTTTCCTGCTATTACCCCCTTTTCTACCCCTTAAAAACAACAATCATGCAAACATTGTTTTGTGAATAAATAAAAGTAGGATTTACTTACATAACCGAGGTCTCGAGGGAGCAATTACAGTAGCAAAACGAAGGCAGGTTTATAACTACTACCTAAGAGAGCCAGTGTGGTGTAGTGGTTAAGAGTGGTAGACTCGTAATCTGGTGAACCGGGTTCGCGTCTCCGCTCCTCCACGTGCAGCTGCTGGGTGACCTTGGGCTAGTCACACTTCTTTGAAGTCTCTCAGCCCCACTCACCTCACAGAGTGTTTGTTGTGGGGGAGGAAGGGAAAGGAGATTGTTAGCCGCTTTGAGACTCCTTCGGGTAGTGAAAAGCGGGATATCAAATCCAAACTCTTCTTCTTCTAAGCTCCAGAAGTGCAGGATTTTAAGCTCAAAAATGGCGTTTGAGCTGCAGAGCACAGACATGCATGCATGGTCAGCTTGGAAGCATGACAAAGAAGGAAGAGGCTGCCCTGGCAGGAAGGAAGTATGTTGTGAAAAAGTCTTTTCTGCTCCCTTGGCATTTCAGCACCTACAATTCCTGATAGAAAACCCTCTGGTTTGTTTGTTTGTTTTTTGTTTAATAAAAGTTATTTTAAACATCCCCCCCAGTTCATTATATATCATTTCCCAGAATGCTTTTATTACCTCATACATCCACCACATATGATAAAAGGTGCCTTCTTTTTCTTTACATTTCCAGCAGGTATTTGTACCTGTCTTGTATATTTCTGCTAACTAAGAATGTTTCAAGTGCTTAGGAGCACTTTGGTGACAGGTGTATGGGAAAGATAACTTTAGGACAGAGATGGGGGCTTTGCTCAGTCCAAGGTGACCACATTCCTATCTGGGCAACCGTCAGGAGATTACAAGATGGCGGACTATTAACATCCTCCCTTCTGACCTCCGTATCTTACTGGTCTGTTTTATGATTTATACTGTTTTTATCTGCTGCTTAGGTTTTAACTTTGTTTTACTTTTACTTTTATTTGTTTAAGTAAGTGTAGATTGAGCTTTAAATTAAGTTCTAGTTTTGAGCCTTTCTTGTCCTTCACTTGGGAGAGCGTCTGAGCCCAACGGCAATTAAGAAGAAAACTTCCAAGCTGCTACCGCTTTTCATCTTTATCTTCCCTGCATGTACTCCCTGCTTTACTGTTTTAATATCTCAGCTAACGAACTGAAGTGAGATTCTTACCAACTTCTTACCAACCTGATTGTAAACAATCAAATAATGGTGACGACCCGGAGCGGCTGTAAAACTTCAGGCTTCCCTAGGAGTAACCAAAGACCTCTCTCCAAAAGAGTTACTTCAAGGGAAGTGCAATTAAAATCCTCCCGGCTCCACAAGAAGAGGGATCGTGTGGAGTCTCCCTTCAGCCATAATGAAGGGCTGGCAGTGGCAGTGCAGAGAGAGGATAATGCTGAGGAATGTCAAAACCCTGGGTCGATAAAGTTGAAAGTAACCTCTAGTATACCTGGTGCAGACTTTGAGTTGCTCCCGGAACAGAGACTTAACCCTCAACTTCCTCCCGAACTTAATTCTCAACCTATCTGGGCGACCTTGCAGAGGCCACATGGCAGTAGTGGGTGGGGCCAGAGTGTGTGGCGCTATACACCTAAATGTTATCTTTGCACAATTGGCTGGTTTCTACATACACACACTCAAGCACTCCTCTCCATCCTCTGGCCAGGCAGGCAAGAGGGACCATCGGAGTTGAAGGGCACAGTCCAGCCAGGCAAAAAACAACAACAAACAACAACAACAAAACAGTGAGGGTGTGAAGCAGATGTCATGAGCTGGCAGAATGACAGGGAGGAGGATGGGGATCCCGGTGAGAGATGTAGCCAGGACTGGGACACACCAGGACAGGCAGGGGATGGGGAAGGAGTGGTTAGTGTTGGCAGTACTCATGGGGTGACTGAGGTTGGTGACGGGATAGGGGTCAGTGCACAGGAACCAGAGCAGCAGGACCCATCACCAGAGCCAGAGGTACTCCTGTCTCCCTGAACATGGTGGGCTCTAAGGCGTAGGGAGGTACACTGTAAAGGCAGGCAAGGGCTCACATCCCAGCTCCCCAGTGTGGTGTAGTGGTTAGGAGCGGTGGACTTGTAATCTGGTGAACCGGGTTCGCGTCTCCGCTCCTCCACATGCAGCTGCTGGGTGACCTTGGGCTAGTCACACTTCTCTGAAGTCTCTCAGCCCCACTCACCTCACAGAGTGTTTGTTGTGGGGGAGGAAGGGAAAGGAGAATGTTAGCCGCTTTGAGACTCCTTCGGGTAGTGATAAAGCGGGATATCAAATCCAAACTCTCTTCTTCTTCTTCTTCTTCTTCTTCTTCTAGCTGGCCAGGTGGGGCTTGCTACACTAGTGGCCAAAATTGTGGAAACCTTTTGGTAAAACTGTGTTTCTGAGGTTTGATGGCTCACGACACCACTTTTTGGGGAGCATTACCATAAAATTATATATCAATGGAAAGATAATTTAATGAAGAATGTAATGCAACAAAAGTTTGTTCAATTATCTGTATTCTATCAAAAGTTATAGCCAAATAACCAGAAAAAGGAAGCACAAGGTTGACATGCGGTAGCTTTCCTTCATTTGAATGTAGTCATTGAGCACGAGTGTTTAGAGAGCCAATCAGGTGTTATGTGCCTTCGAACCACGGAAATACACTTTCCCCAAAAGGTTCCCACAATTTTGGCCACTAGTGTAGCTCTGGGTGGAGGGGTGTGATTCCTCAGCTGGGCATCAAAAAGGCATCTCAGGAAAACACGTTGTCAACTTCATAATGGGAAATCAACGTCGGTGAAAGACGGGACTCCACAGCTCCATCTGGTGTCATGGTGTTATAATGCATTTAAAACGCTTTTTCTTTACTAATGTAGCTGAGTCCCTGGAACAGGCTTGGAACAGGCAAGGGTCACACGCCTCACCAAGCCCCGATGCTGCAGTGAGCATGCAAAATATAAAAGGACGGCAAAGTTAAGGTTGGACCATGGCTAGGATGTTCCAGGAAGCTCTTCAAGACTGACCTCTGGGTACCCTGACCCCTGGATCGGCTGCAGAGGCAGGAACCAGACTTTGGACTTGCCACCCAGTACCCTGTGGTGTTTTTGGACTACAACTCTCATTATCCCTGCCCACTGGTCCCAATAGCTAAGAATGGTGGGATATGTAGTCCAACAACAGCTGAAGTTGCAAGTTTGGAGACACGCTGGTCTAGATGAATTCAAATTATGTGTGGCGTTAAGAAAATGGACAGAGGAAAGAGGCCCACCATCATGCTAGAATTAGGGGCCATCTAACGAACCCGAACGTGGGAAGATTAAGGAGATATGTGAATGAAACTTGGCACAACATGCTGGCGTATATGGAAAGGCCTTGCTTTAACAGCACAACAGGTAGTGCAATGTGAAGGGAACATTAGAAAATGAGACAGAAGCTCCAGCATTATTAAAAATGTAAAGGTAAAGGACCCCTGGACGGTTAAGTCCAGTCAAAGGCGACTATGGGATTGTGGCACTCATCTCGGTTTCAGGCCGAGGGAGCCGGTGTTTGCCTACAGACAGCTTTCCGGGTCATGCAACCAGCATGACTAGACCGCTTCTGGCACAACGGAACACCATGATGGAAACCAGAGTGCACGGAAACAGTGTTTACCTTCCTGCCGCAGCAGTATCTATTTATCTACTTGCACTGGCGTGCTTTCGAACTGCTAGGTTGGCAGGAGCTGGGACAGAGTAATGGGAGCTCACTCCGCCGTGGGGATTCGAACCGCTGACCTTCCGATTGGCAAGCCCAAGAGGCTCAGTGGTTTAGACCACAGCATTGTCACAGATATAGGATACATTTCATCCAGGACAAGTGCAGAGAATGGCTGGTGTATGTATCCACATCGATTTGTGTCCAGGGGGAAGTGTGTCCTGGAGAGAGTCCTGAGGGCCCGGAAAAGTCCTGAGGAACCCACCCCAAACTGCTGTTGATTCTGACTAGTAGTGAATCTCCAGGGTTTCAGGCAGCAAACATTCCCAACCTGCCTGGAGATGCCAGGGCTTTAATCTGCAACCTTCTGCAAGCAGGGCAGATGCTCTCCCAACTGGGCTGCACTCCTTCCCCAAGAAGGCAGGAAAGCCCCTGCCACATGCCAGAGGCTCCAGTGAATGTCAGAACCAGCCCAGAACCCAGAGGTTCGATTTAATAAACCATCTCTGGTTTATCAACCTGTCGACAATAAATCTTGTGCATTGTCCTCCCCTCACCGCAATTATTAATGTGCTAAGGAAATTAATGGGCTTGCCAATCAGAAGGTTGGCGGTTCGAATCCCTGCAACAGAGTGAGCTCCCGTTGCTCAGTCCCTGCTCCTGCCAACCTAGCAGTTCGAAAGCACCGAGTACAAGTAGATAAATAGGTACCACTCTGGCGGGAAGGTAAACGGCGTTTCCGTGCGCTGCTCTGGTTCACCAGAAGCGGCTTAGTCATGCTGGCCACATGACCCGGAAGCTGTAGGCTGGCTCCCTCGGCCAGTAACGCAAGATGAGCGCCGCAGAGTCGTCCGCGACTGGACCTAATGGTCAGGGGTCCCTTTACGCTTTAACTTAAGGAAACATTAAGTTCTGCAAGGGACAAAAATGCTGGGTGGCAGTGATGATCCGTATTTATAAAGCGCTTAATGTAGTGTTGCTTTGGGAATATAGGGAAAGAGGCTCAAGTTGCATAGCAACATCTCCCCCATGTGGTGGAAAGAAATGGAAAGTAAGAAACTGCCTACATGCATTTTCCTTCTTTACTGTTACAGCCGGCTTGAGTTATTGGGATTTTAATTAAAATCTCACAACCTACGAAGCACTTCTTAGAGAATAGGTGGGGTACCTAGTCTCTCATTCCACATTCCTTTCTTTCCATCCTCCAAGGTACACAAAGAAATCATAGAATTGTAGAGTTGGACGGGGGCCATAAGTGACATCTAGCACTGCAGGAATCTTTCACCCAACGTGGGGCTCAAACCCATGACCCAGGGATTAAGAGTCTTGTGCCCAACTGACTGAGCTATCCCAGCTGCCACATGTCAGAGGGGCAGGCGGCGCCAAGGGCAGAAGTGGGTGGAGCAGTCAATGCAAATTTGCTTAAAAAGAGAAAACAAAACACACTGAGGTCCCGTCAGTAAAGAAAAACCTGCTTCTTTACCTTGAATTTCTTCACATCTACAAGGATTGCTTTGGATGCTAAGCCTACATGGTGCAACTTGTTTCTCGTGGTTGCTTCATGCAGGACAGAGGGAGAGGAAGGGACAGAGCTTGGGAGTTTAATGGAAAAACCGCAACATGTATTTTACTTGCCTGCCTGTTCATTCCACTGAATGGCCACCAAGACAACATAACACCAGTCCTGAAAGACCTACATTGGCTCCCAGTACGTTTCCAGCACAATTGGTGCTGATCTTTAAGCCCTAAACAGCCTCGGCCCAGTATACCTGAAGGAGCATCTCCACCCGCATCACTCAGCCCGGACGCTGGGCTCACTGGGAGAAGCGAGGTTACAGGGAACCAGGCAGAGAGCCTTCTCGGTAGTGGCACCCACACTGTGGAATGCCCTCCCTTCAGATGTCAAGGAAATAAACAACAATCTGACTTTTAGAAGGCATCTGAAGGTAGCCCTGTTTAGGGAAGTTTTACAGTGTTTGATGTTCTTCTTCTCACAAAAGTTTATGAAGAAGTTTGTGCAAGAATGGGAAAAATTCATAGATTACGTTAAGGAAAATACTGTAAATATGTTAAAACATTAGCAGGATTGATGTAGCATCTATGAAGTATTTTGATAATTTAGTTAAAAAATTAATTGGAAAAAGTAATTATATGCAAGGATTGGGCTTCCGGCGGCTGGCGCATGGATGGTCGTGGGCTGCTTCGGCTCGAAGCACCCGCATCGGGGGTTAGGAGCCCTGCAGCCGCAGCGGGGCTTCGGTAGGGGCCGAAGAGCGTCCCGTGCCCTGGGCTCCCCGGCTGTGCCCGTTGTGCTGAACCCTTCCCCCGGCCCCCTGTAAAGGGGGAGTGGGGGTGAAGGGACCACAGCCGGGCTTCAGGGGATATGCCCCAACCGGGATGTTTACATGCGGCGGAAGCGTGATGAGTCTCTGTTACCTGTCATTAAGGAGGCTAAGAACCAGGCTGTGAGAGATTGCCTTTGTATTCCGGGAAAGCTCTAAGAAGAAAGGCGGCCTCTCTCCCTTCGAGTGGCGAAAGAAATTAACCCCTTAATTGACTGCCACAATCAATTGAAAGTACTTTGAATTTGAAAGTTGAGTCTGCTGAGATCTCCTTTTGGGGGTTAACTGAGGAAAAAATATCCCATTTGAAGTTTTGGTCTTTATATTCCGGATCGGAAGTGGCGGCGATTTGGACTTGCGTAGGAAAAAATGAGACAAAGGAAGGAAAAGACAGGAAACAACTTGATACCCATCCCCCCGAAGATGTTAGACTTTGCGCTTATTGGCACTGAAGGACTGGGAGATGAGGAAAAGCTTACTGTCTTTCTGAACTGCTTGATCGAAAATTAAGAGCCTTGAGTGGGATTATAAATGGAAAGAATCTGTTTTCCACAGAGGAGCTTTTCGAAAATTTTATTCAATGAAGTTTTGCAAAGAGCTGGCAGATTTGTGGAATACTTGAGATGGTGAGCAAATCTTGGAACAGGGACTGATTTCAGGGGGTGGCAGCAGCCCTGGAACGGAAAGATTTTTAATATCCAGACTCCGAAGTGGCAGTTCGGGGTCGAGGGGAAGAATTAAGATTTCTACAAGAAGAAGAAGTTGGGACAAAGGCATGAAACTCAGAATGGAGAGGAGAAATGGAGCTCGATGAGGGTTTGTTGTTGTGGGAAACCTGGATGTGGACATCAGAAGATTATAATAGGAGATCCGGTTCTGGTGAAAGACAGGAGAAGATAAGGAAAGGGGAGTGGGTTACTAGTTAATGTATAATAAATGGTCTGCCATGTATCCGAAATCGGAGTGTGAAGTCTGTTAATTTAGTCTATTCTAAATAAGTAAGGATTGAATGTTAAAAGCAGCATGATAAAGATAGAAGAAGTAAGTTTAGCTGTAAGAATATTTGGTTAAGTTTTAGGTTATATGCAAAGATTAAGACAAAGGAGTTTTTTCTTTTTTGTAAAGTTAATCTTTTAGAGAAAAGATGTGGAAAAGTGTAGCTGTTTTAGATTGGAAAACTAGATTTTTTTTTTAAAAAATTATATGCAAGGGAAAGAAATGTGAAAATTGGAAAGTGGGTGGTGGGGTGGTGGAGGGGAGTCAGACAAAATGAATTTGGTGTTAAGATGAATGAAAAAATGATGTTGATTTTTTTAAAAAAAAAAAAAAATAAAATAAAATAAAATAAAATAAAATAAATGTACTAATAAAAATAATGAAAAGAGCAGGGAAATTTTAAAAATTTTTTGTAAATGTTTTTAATATTCTGTTGGAGCTGCCCAGAGTGGCTGGGGAAACCCAGCCAGATGGGCGGGGTATAAAAATATTATTATTATTATTATTATTATTATTATTATTATTATTATTAAGAGATGTCTCTCCCAATGCTCTGGAATTGTAGAACTGTAGAGCTGGAAGGGACCATGAGGGTCCAACCCACTGCAATGCAGGAATCACAGCTAAAGAATCCCTGACAAGTGCCCATCCAACATTTGCAGTTTTGTAGTTTAACGAAGCCATGTGGAGGGGTTGCTGTGCCAAGGGAGGGGAGGGGCACAACTCCACTGGCAGATTATATGTAGGCCACCAATTTCTTCTCCTATTCGCTACCTATCCAAAGTTAATTCTTCCCCACTCCAGCCAGAGAGGAGTGACTGAAAAGCACTGTTGCCTCCACTGACACATACAGTAATTTACAGTTGCTGCAGCAGAAACATCAGTGATGGGGGGTTGGAACATCCTTACCTGGTGCTCAGGTGTAGAGCAGTGTTCTTCAGCTTTGAAGTCCCAGATACTGCTGGACTCCAACTGCCATCATCCCTGGAAATGGCCTAAGCTGGCTGGGGAAGATGGGATTCTTAGACCAGAAATATCTGCAGGCTCATGGTTGTAGAACACCAGTCTACAATACCAGCCCACTGGTCAACACACCATTTCCCCTGGTTCCCTCACAGGCAAAACCACCATACGTGAACTGTGTAGAAACCCTTCGAATTTTCACAGATTTGGACAGATCAACACACACATTTCTGCAGCCCAAATGGCCAAGGAAGAGCCTAGCAGCTATTGGAAAAACTCTCCCCGATCCAGCCTTACCTACCTCCAGTTGCCTCAAAATGCCAAGGGAAAAGAATCTGGGGGAAGCAATGTCTCCCCGACTTACGAATGATGATATTTTGATTGCTTGCTCTGGATTCAGCATTCTTCACTCATCTTTCCTCATCACAGCTAGACTAACACTCCCTTAGGATCTCATTAGACATCACTGCTCAAATTTAACACCACGAAATGTTTGCGAGCTGAACTTTCAAACCACCTGGCACGCTACCCGTCTCCTCTTTGATTTCCCTCCTCCCACATATTTTCATCGCCATTGATTCTGAAGCAGTTGCCTAAGATCCAGGGATCTGCGAAATCTCGGTACTCAAGAGCTTGGGAGCATGAATGGTGGAGCTTTTACACTTTGAAGCTATCTCAGTGGTCTCTGCCCCCCCCCCCCCATTAGTTTACATCAAAGGTCTAGTGAGTGACATAGAGTAGGTGTGGGGAAACTTTTTGAGGGCCACATTGCTTCCTGGAGAACCTTTCAGGGGCCACATGGCAGTGGGAGGCAGGGCAAAAGTAGGCAGAGCAACTGATGCAAATGTTTTACCATTTTACAGTAGGCTAGTTTATGCTCATACTTCCACACCCATGTCTATCCTCCCTGTGTACAGGGTGGGGACCAAAGGAGAATAAATTACCACCCCACACTCCGTAGAAGCTCTCACTTGTGGCTCCTGAAATCTAACAACATGAGGCAGCAGCCACACTCCGGAAATGGCTTCAACTGGCTCGCTAAACCAAGTGAGGGTAGTTGATGGGTCTTAAACTGTTAGGGACCGTGCTAAGGAGGGTGCACAGATGAGGAATGGTGGGAGCCTCCCCCTCCCCCTCCCCCTGCTTCTGATCTGGATCCTGAATCTTCCCAGGAGCAGTGGGACAATATAGATTTGGAACAGTGGTTCGCAGAGGGACCTAGTTCAGAAGACAAAAGTTGGGGAGAACTAGGTGGTGAATAGCTAGGAGATGAAGAACTGGGAGAGAGAGAGTTAACAGACTCTCTCTCGCTGGAAAGCCTACACCCGCCCAGCCAAAGGTCACAACGAACAGATAAGGTGGCAGCACAGAAAGCAAAGTGGTTGCGAGATCAGGTTGCAAGATGAGGAAGTGACTCGGGGGGGGGTGTAAACCTTAATTGGGAGCACCTTTACTCCGAGAATGGACTCTTTGTTCTTTCGCTGTGATCATTTAAAATCTCTTTAAATGGTAAGAGACGATTTTTGCTTTGTTCTGCTTATCCACAGGGAGGGAGGGAGGAAGCTGCTTCTCCAAAGCCTGACATAAACCCTCAGTGAGTTAGGGACTTCCCCTGCATGTGCAGACAAGCTCCCACTGATTGAGTGGACAACACCAAGAGTGGGTCCCACAGTCAAAAAGGAGGCTTCTGCCCATGCTGTAGAGGGAAGCAGAGCTGTCAACATTCCTTTTTTTTGCACTGGGAAACAGCCATAGCTGTCAAGTTTCCCTTTTTTTGCAATGGGAAACAGTACTGGAATAAGGGAATTTCCCGCAAAAAAAGGGAAAGTTGACAGCTATGGAGCTCATCAACCTGGGAAGGAAGAAGGAAAACTCTGATCCTAAATCTCTGCTTCCTTGTGGGACATCTTTGGGAGAAGAAAGGGCTAAGGAGTAAACCCTTCACAAACCCAGAGTGGAGCCCCTAGTGGATGGGGCCTTGTACTCCTCCTTCCAGCAACTCCTGCAGCCAAGCTCTGGGGGGTGAGGTTTGGGAAGAAAGATGGCCCAAAAAAGTTTGGGAACCACTGCACTAGACAGACCTTTGCATGCTCACAGAGGAGGCTGCCACCCAGGCCATTTCACCAGACCCATCGCAGGGACTTGAGTACGTCACTGACACACGGGGACCTGCCTTATACCAAGCCACTTTGCTTGGTCACCTACCGTGGCATTGCCTACTTCGGGGCATTCCAAAGTGCAAGCGCTGCCACGCTGAAAGGTCAATTACTTACAAGCGCGGAGCAAATATTCCAGGGCACTTGCAACAGCGCCACTTCCACAGATAAGACCAGCTGCTTGGGCATATATAAAGTCAGCCGATCCAGTTAAACTGCTCCCAAGGTGCTATATAAGGCATACTAACCAGCAGCTGGAGAAACTCAGCCAGATGGGCGGGATATAATTAATAAAATTATTAATAACCAGGGCCGGCCCACCCATGAGGCAAGGTGAGGAGCCTGCCTTAGGCAGCAGGATCCAACAGGGGAAACAGATCCAACTTCTAAGGAGTGCATTGCTTGTTGCTGCTGCCAACAGCTGTGGTGTGCTCCTTGGTAGCCGCACCCATGTCACCTCTACAGCTGCCTCTTGGTGAGGAGGTGCTGCTGGTCTTAGAATCATAGAGTTGGAAGAGACCACAAGGGCCATCCAGTCCAACCCCCTGCCAAGCAGGAAACACCATCAAAGCATTCCTGACAGATGGCTGTCAAGCCTCCGCTTAAAGACCTCCAAAGAAGGAGACTCCACCACACTCCTTGCCAGCAAATTCCACTGTCAAACAGCTCTTACTGTCAGGAAGTTCTTCCTAATGTTTAGGTGGAATCTTCTTTCTTGTAGTTTGAATCCATTGCTCCGTGTCCGCTTCTCTGGAGCAGCAGAAAACAACCTTTCACCCTCCTCTATATGACATCCTTTTATATATTTGAACATGGCTATCATATCACCCCTTAACCTTCTCTTCTCCAGGCTAAACATACCCAGCTCCCTAAGCTCATAAGGCATCATTTCCAGGCCTTTGACCATTTTGGTTGCCCTCCTCTGGACACGTTCCAGCTTGTCAGTATCCTTCTTGAACTGTGGTGCCTAGAACTGGACACAGTACTCCAGGTGAGGTCTGACCAGAGTGGAATACAGTGGTACTATTACTTCCCTTGATCTAGATGCTATACTCCTATTTGTTGGCATATTAAGCTGGGCAGAGCAGCTGCGCAACAAGAAGGTTGAGGAGACTGTAGAGCAAAACTAGGAGTGGTTTAATGAAAAGCAAAAATAACAGAAAACATTAGCTAACATTACATTACATTACAGAAACATGACCCATACGGTGACCCACCACCCAGGGCAACTGAGGAAGGTACGCAGACCTCCTTATATACCGTACCCGATTACTGTCACGCCCAAATCAAGACAAACTCAGCATCACCTGCTGCACTGTCCCACAGCTGGAAAACTAGGTCAATTTACTTCTTTCATTCTCTTAAAGAGATATCCCTGTGGAACAATAATGAACCTTGAATTAACATCCAACATATCCCCTGCGGTTCATTAGTGTGAAACACAAACATTCAATATATTTCGTACATGTCTTTCATGCGTGACCTTCGGGAGTGCCTTAGTAAAAATGTCCGCAATTTGATGGTCACCTGGAACATACTGAAACTCAATTGTTTTATCAGCAATCAAATCTTTTACAAACTGTAAGCGTAATCTTAAGACTCTAGTACGTTGTGTATTAGTTTCTGAACACAGGATAGCAAGTCCACTCTGGGAATCAAGGTAAACTTTTACAGGGAGTGAAACTTGCATACTAATCCTTCAGTGGCCAATACACCATCAGGAACACACATAAAAATCTGCTCCTTTAAATCTGCAAACAAATAGGCAGTTTTTATATCTAGATGATAAACAGAATGTCCACGTTGGGATGCATCTTTCAACAAAAGCTTAACAGTTTCATACTTTACACTTGGTGAATAACACAAATCATAATCTTCACCTGGAACTTGCTGAAAACCTCTGGCTACTAATCTAGCCTTGTATCTTACAACTTCATTCTTGTCATTCATTTTCACTTTATAAACCCATTTAGAATCAATAACTCTCATCTCTGGGGTTTGTGGTACAAGAGACCAAGTGTTATGCTCTTTTAAAGAAGCTATCTCAGAATCCATGGCTTTGTACCAATTTACAGCTTCATGCTTAGGTAACTTCTGAACATCATTGTAGCTTTTAGGCTCAAAGGTTGCCTTATTGGCATACACAGTGTTAAACTGTTCTTTTGAAAATCGTTTTGGCTCCTGTCTCTTTCTATGGGAACGTCTCAGTCCTGAAGAAGAGCTAGACCCTTCAGAATCAGTGGAGCTAATTGGGCTTCTAGCTTCTGACTTTAAATTATTATTGTCAGACTGAGAAAGCTCCTGTGGACTTTTCTTACTATCAGGGAATTCAAAAGAACTTAGCCTTTCCTCAGGTGTCTGTGACTTTAAATTTTCAAATAAATCACTAGACCCAACAGGCTTTACATCTTCAGGTTCACCACTATCCCCTGCTGCAGGTTCAATTTCTTCATCTGCTTCTTCCACCTCAGTATCATCTCTACCATCATTATCTTGAAAAACAGCAACTCTATTCCATTTTACAGTTTGTATCATGCTTCTAGTTATATGAAACTTGCCAGTTGCTGGTATGTAAACTCTGTACGCCCCCTGCTGGTAGCCCATTAATTTTCCTTGAACACTTCGCTCATCCAATTTGTGCTTAGCAGGATAGTGCATAATTACATCTGAACCCCAAATTCGTAGATATTTTAGATTAGGGCGCTTTTTAAACAACATTTCATAGGGAGTGACATTTAGACCAGAATGATAAGAGCGATTTCTGACATAAGTATATGCATGGAGTGCTTCAGCCCAAAATTCTTTAGGCAAATTAGCATCATGCAGGTAAGTTTTAACACCTGCCTGCAAATCACGCTGTGCTACTTCAACAAGCCCATTTTGCCAGGGACTTCGGGGACAGGATAACTCATGAGTAGTCCCCTGCGCTTCCAGGAAATTCTCAAAATCCTCAGAAATAAATTCCCCTCCTCTATCAGAAAATAGGTTTTTTATAGGTTTGTTAAAGTGGGTTTTTACCCAGTTGCAAAAAACTTTGTACTTCTCAAATGCTTGGGATTTATCAGCAATTGTAAAAATCCAAACATATTTACTAAATTGGTCAATCAAAGTGAGCCAGTATCGTGAAGATCCCAGTGATTTAGGGAGTGGCCCGACCAAATCAGCATGCAAACGCTCAAAAACGTCCGTTACTTTTCTGTCTGAGTATTTACCCTTGCGTGCAACTTTTATCTTGTTCTTACAGCAGGATATACATTGCATATAGTATTTACATGGCTTCAAATTTAGTCCATCAACAATATCCTTTGTCTTAAGCACATCAGTAAAGTTCAAATGTCCTAGAAGTCTGTGCGCTTCATGAATACATCCAGAATGTGGTTTTACATTTTTCAACCCCTGTTTTGGCTGTATTACCTTGCAATCTACAGGTGGTTGTGAATACTTTTGGAAATACAGTCTATATAAACCCCCAGACTCCCGGGCATATAACACACGTTCATTTCCTTTGAAAAACTCACATATTTTCTTAGTGAAACGCACAGTTATGCCTTGTCGAGCAAAGCAACTTACTGATAATAAATTGTCCACTGACGGGCAGTAAGTGCAATTTGCTATGGTAATGTTTAGAGAGTCAAGTTTCACAGTACCTCTGCCAAACGACTGCATAACGTCAGAGTTAGCTAAATGTATCTTGCCAATCTCCTCTTCAAAAGACACAAACAAGCTCCGGTCATTACAGAGATGGGCCGTCGCTCCCGAGTCGACAACAAAAGAACTCCACGTGGCCCCTTTAACTCTTTTATGACCAGTAGTCCGAGCATGAAAGGCTTGGGGCTCGTGTCCATCTTTACGATACTCTACTGACTGCTGGGGCGTTGCCTGCGAATTACGACCTGAAACAGTCCTGGGAGCATTTTGCTGCCTTTTAGATCTGCAGTCTTTGGCAACATGGCCACGCTTATTGCAGACCCAGCAACGCTTGCCAGCTTTAAACGCAGCTGAATCTCCACAAACTTGCTTACGGGTTCCTCATTATCTCCAGAAATAGGAGTGCTTATCTCACAAGCCTCCCTTCTGTCCAGCTCGCCCATTAATCTTGCCGTTACCCCTTCCACAGTTAGTTGTGCTGGTGGAACGGCAGATATCTGGCTAGCTATAGCATCAAAGTCTTTGTTAAGCGAACAGAGAATAATAAACACATATTGAATGTCAGGTATTACCATGTCTCTTTGGATTAATTCGCCACGTATCGCCTCCAGACGCCTCAAGTGTGCTGCCAAATCACCACCAGGCTGCAACTTTGTCTGGTACAGCTGCTTAAAGAATGTTAAGGCAGACGCTGACTCCTTTCTGACATGAACTGCTGCAAGGCTGTTCCACATCTCCTTAGCAGTTTTCTTGTTTCTTATATAGACTACCTGCTGGTCACTCACAGCCAAGTTAATTAATGCTCTGGCTTTTGCATCTCCTTTCGACCAGGCATCAGTCATAGGGTCAGGAGGGCTTTCAGTTACATACTTCCAAACATCTCGCGAAGTCAGGAGCGCCTCCACCCGAAATGACCACAAACTGTAATTTTCATCAGTAAGTTGTGGAAACGTCAAAGCCTTCTCAACTTCAGAAACCCGGTCCACCATTCTGCTTCTCAAACGCACAGGACCGCAACAGCAGCAGCAAAAAGAAAAACTTTCTTAAGCTATTCTCCAACTCCAAAACTATACAGTCATCAACTCAATGGCTGGGCCCATAACCAGATGTTGGCATATTAAGCTGGGCAGAGCAGCTGCGCAACAAGAAGGTTGAGGAGACTGTAGAGCAAAACTAGGAGTGGTTTAATGAAAAGCAAAAATAACAGAAATTACATCAGCTAACATTACATTACATTACAGAAACATGACCCATACGGTGACCCACCACCCAGGGCAACTGAGGAAGGTACGCAGACCTCCTTATATACCGTACCCGATTACTGTCACGCCCAAATCAAGACAAACTCAGCATCACCTGCTGCACTGTCCCACAGCTGGAAAACTAGGTCAATTTACTTCTTTCATTCTCTTAAAGAGATATCCCTGTGGAACAATAATGAACCTTGAATTAACATCCAACATATTGATGCAGCCCAGAATTGCATTGGCTTTTTGATAGCTGCTGCATCACACTGTTGACTCATGTCAAGTTTATGGTCTACCAAGACTCCTAGATCCTTTTCACATGTACTGCTCTCAAGCCAGGTGTCACCCATCCTGTATTTGTGCCTTTCATTTTTTTTGCCCAAGTGTAGTACTTTACATTTCTCCCTGTTAAAATTCATCTTGTTTGCTTTGGCCCAGTTCTCTAATCTGTTAAGGTCATTTTGAAGTGTGATCCTGTCACCCCTCCCAATTTGGTGTCATCTGCAAACTTGATCAGGATGCCCTTGGGAGGAAACAGCAAGGACTGCCCTCTGGGGTTCTTCTGGGCTCCCCCCCCCCCATGATGGCTTTTGCCTCCCACTTCAACCATCGTATAACATTGATTTGATTCTTCCCACCCTTGTTCCCAACATAGATCTTTATTCCCTTTTTCCTGGTGTAGATCTTCCCTCACTCCTCCTTCCCTGGCCAGGGGGAGGCTCCATTTTGTGGTTTGCCTCAGGTACCAAAATGTCTTGGGTCGGACCTGATGCTAACAGCAACACCTTGAGCTTAGGACCGGAGCAGGAACAGGCTGTGCAGATCTGTGAGCAGAGGAGTTAGAGGTTGACAGGGTACCACTCCTGCCAGCAACTGTGCTGCAGCATTCTGTGCTAGCTGCAGCTTCTGGGTCAAGTGCAAAGGGAGCCCCATATCGAGTGCATGCCAGTAATCCAATCTGGAAGTCAGCTGAATATACTGTGGGCAGTTATCTGCTGAAATCTGAGATGCCAAACAGGTTGCAGAATGAGAATCCCAGTTGCTGCAGAATACAGCAGAATACCATGTATTTTAATCGTTTAAAACAGATTCCAATTATGCAGAAAGGGAAATATATATATATATATATATATATATATATATATATATATATATATGCAAAATTCTTTGCAAAACCCAGTATATCTTAGCACTAAATTTGTATTTCCTTGGTGTGTTTTTAGTATAGCATGAAGTACCTCTGCATAGCCCTGCCTCTATCTTTGATTGGGAGGGAGAACTGAAACCCTTCCCCAATAAATATGCAATCATTTCCTTTTCCTCTTTTGTTTTGGTTTCCCTCCTTCCTACAGTTTTCTTATCTTTCCAACTACCTCACCATCTAAACCACTTTCAATATCTCAGTTGAGCTGCAATAGCTCTGCACAGAACTCTTCTCCCAAGTACAAAACAATCCAAACTGTAGCAGGCCTTGGAGAGAAGAGATCTGGGAAGGCAAATATTTGCCGCCCAACCAGGACGCCTCCATTACTGAAAGTCGTATGTAGCATTATTGACCCCTATTGATTTAGCAGTTACTGCGTGGTAATTGGGCACGGCTTCAGCATTAAATAAAAATAAAAGAAACGGAGCGGCAATCTGTTGTCATGGGAACCTTCCAGGTACGAAATCCCTCTGACAGGTTATAAAACAAGTCCTCTTAAAACTGTGTGCATCTCTCCCCCCCCCCCTCCATGCTTCCATCTCCATATGCAAACAGTGGCAAAACCCTGTGTGGCCCATTGACTGCACACTGCAAGGTCAAGAATTAGTAACTAAAGACTGTATTTTGCTGAACGGAGAGATTTAAAAACAAAAACAATTAACCTTCTGCAGAATGCAGGGTTTCGGGGTTTGATATTTTTTTAAAAAGTATTTAGATGAACACAGGATGCTGCCTTATTCAGAGTCAGACCATTTACTGGCAAACGTCCCAAGTCTGCCAGGAAATGTCGAGGACGGACTCTGAGACCTTCTGCAGGCAGAGAAAGTGCTCATCGGTTGGGGAGTTCTGAGTGATCTTGTTTTGTTTCCAAAGGGGAACCAATGCGTTTGGGTGCCCCAGGGCCAACTCCAGGGTTGAGGACGCAAGAAGAGGCTGCTGGATGAGGCCAATGGCCCATCTAATCCAGCACCCTGTTCTCACAGGGGCCAACCAGATGCCTGTGAGAAACCAGGCAGATGAACAAGAATACAAAAGCAACTCACCTTTCCCATGGTTTCCAGGAACTGGTATTCAGAAGCACTGCTCCTACCAAATGTGGGTTGGTTAGGAGGGGCTCCCAGCAAGGTGCCATCCTGCAGCTTACTAGTTGACAAGACAGGGCACCTCTTCTTCGCCTGCACAGTGGTGCCAACCATAGCATTTGGGCTCAGACATGGGAGTTGCCGTTCTTGCCATTTTACCTAAATTGACCATCTCACATTACACAATCTTGCCATTACTTTTAAGTTGACTCAGTTTCTCTGAACCTCCACTGTATGTAAGCATGTAAGAACTCATGTCTTGAGTGGTGATATGAATGAAAGAAAAATAATTCCTCTTGCGATTCACAACTATTGCGTGTGCCCTAGTCAGACACCATAAAAACAGCTTTATGTCAAATGCCGCGGTGGAAGACCAAATATTTGCAGCTATTGGTAGGGGGAACGGATTCCAGCTCTATTGTTGGCTCCTTTAAACGATGGCAACTGGTAGCGCTGCAGCAACAGGCTTTGGTATAAGCTTCTAGGCTCTAGAAATGAACTTTCAAAGGTTAAGCAGAGGAAAGGTTTGATACAGATAGCATGAGGAAGACATCGCAGCGGCAGCATCAACACAAAAGCCATGTGTGCTATGGTACTTAACTGTTGTTTCTGTAGCTTTTCAACAACCAGAATCTTGATGGAGAATTTGCTGCCCTCTGGATATGGACTACTAGCAGTTCAAAAGCACGCCAAAAAACTGCACGTAGATAAATAGGTACCCCTCCGGCGGGAAAGTAAACGGTGTTTCCGTGCGCTGCTCTGGTTTCAGTGTTCCGTTATGCCAGAAGCGACTTAAGTCTTGCTGGCCACACGACCCGGAAAATCTGTCTGTGGACAAACGCCGGCTCCCTCGGCCTGTAAAGCGAGACGTGTGCCGCAACCCCCGAGTCATCTGCAACTGGACTTAACTGCCAGGGGTCCTTTACCTTTTTACAACTCTCATCTTCCTTGACTCACTGGTCATGCTGGTTGAGGATGATGGGATTTGTAGTCCATCAACATCTGGACGGTCACAGGTTTCCCACCCATGGTTCAGAAGCTTGCTTTCCCCTCAGCCAAATGTTTAAACTTATGTTTCAAGACTACAGAGCATTCAAGACGGAACTGGGAAGACACACGTTAGTTTTGTCTATGGCAGGCATGTCCAAAGTCCGTTTTGGGGGCCTAAAAACAACCCTTTAAAAAGCTCAACGACTTTGGTTCGCCATCATGCATGTTCACTTCATCAAATTTGGCCCCCCTTTGAAAAAAGCTTGGGCACCCCTGGTCTATGGAGTATCTCAAAGCTTGCTTCACACACACACACACACACACCTGCTTTTCCCTACTGATGCTTGAAACTTCACAAGAGAGCGGTTTAGCGCTTAGGGCAACAGCTGTTGCACTCAAGATTCTTAAAGATGTGGGAGACCAGGATCAACTGCAATCCTTTTAAGCATGTGGAATGCTTTGCTGTCACATGACAAGTTAAAAGCAGGGGTTCTGCCATAACCGAGGCAGTAATCTTGAGGACTGTACCACTTTAGGCCGTTGGAAGGGGCTCATGATTAAACTCTTCTCCATACATACCTCACCCCAAATCACTTCACGATCAAAAGTAGGGTGGTAGGGAGAAAAGGCTAGAATCCTTTTGATACACCAGTTTTCTATGTGGTGGAATTTTTATATAAAACATTCAGTCTTATGAACATGCACTTGCAATCTTAAACCATAAAGCCCAGAGACAGGTTTTTACTGCATCTTTATCACTATGATAAATGCCAAAGTTAAAGAAAATATCAAAAGAGTGAGCCCAGGCACCTAAGAGTAGACTTTTGAACCTGAACTCAAAAGCAGGGGAAGAAATGAGTAACCTTTTGTTTTGAAACAAAGATAAAAAATTATGGATCAAAGAGCAGAGATGCAGTTCTTAATTGAAGTAATTGAAGGATCCATCTACTAAAGAATTAACTGCTGGAAGCTAGTCTTCATTGGGCAAACACTTAATCAACAGGCTGGCATAACCTCCATAGCGGATTTGGAGGTCATGGGAGACAGGGGATGGGAAAGAATTGCTGGAGCTTGTCTCTTCTCCCATTCTGCTAGAGTCCACACACACCCACACCCTGCCAACCCCATTAAAGACAGAAGGAAGTTTCAACAAATTATAGAAAGTTTAAAAGAAGTTAAAGAAGGCTCCTCTCAAACTATATGAGCAATAACCCTAGCTGCAACGCTGGAGGAAAGAGGTGATGTAAATGATTTATTGTAATTTAAGTAGGCTTTATGATTTTTTGAAATAAGGGCAGGCTTTGTGGCTGCAGGCTACTTTTGGTCTCAAAGCCATGCAGAGTTTAAATGCAAAAAAAGGTTCCTCTGTGTTGCAAGTCTCAAGCAGAATATGAAAGAAGGCAACACGTAGACCAAAGATAGGGCAAAGTGTTTCTTGTAATTTATAATATCATTTGACATTACAAGAAACATTTTGCCCCATCTTTGGTCTACGGGTTGCCTTTTTCCATATTATGCAGAGTTTAAAAGCAGGGAACACATTGCAGCATGACTATTTTCCCAGGACTGTAACACTCTTTGGGACTGAATCCAACTAAGTCATCTCAGTGCAGACTAATCAAAATCAATGGGAAGGATAAACTTACACCCACTGATTTCAGTGAGTTGACACTAGAGTATTATTAGTTGGATCCAGCCCACTTTCCACATATACACTCATATTCAACAAGTGGCAGCATAACGAAACAGAGGAAGACTGTTCCTTGCTCCAGGTAAGCAGCAACACAGGAAGACGACCAACCTTGCTCCCATTAATTGCCACTTCCTCCTTGGAGGCACCAAGGAAAGCACTTGTGGTCCACCAAAGTGGGCTTTGATCCATCAGCAAGGCCATATCAGCAGCTATCAAGCCCTCAAGACGATCTCTATGGCAAGGCTCCACCATGTTTCCCTCCCCGCAGCGTTTGACCAGCAGAGGGCAAACAAGCCAGAGCTTCCAAGTGCTAAGGGGGAAGAAATGAGATGACATCACACTTGCTAAGTAGGTATTATTTATTAAGGCTTGTATTCTCCTAGAGGAAAAAAGTTAATCTGATGCTGTCCCATTACTCCTTACATTGGAAGCAACAGTCCAGAGACAAAGCTATATGTTCTAAATACAAGTCTAAATGATACAGCTTAAACTTTCATTTAAATCGGAGGTCCTCTTGAGTAAGTAGTTTTCAGAAGATATTTGCTTTCTAATATAAGTAAAAGATCCTCTACAATAAACACGTGCAGGTTCGGTGTGCTAGAGCAACAGGCATGAGCATCAAGAATTCATGCTTAATTTTGAAACTCCGGTTGGTGGCCATTTCTTCAATAGCTTCCTCATTCCACAAAAACATGACAGCAAATTCCGTTTCTTAAAACAGTTGTTTTTACTCATCCAACAGAAAAAAAATAGACACATACACACATTTTTAAACATCTGAAGCATAATCCATCATATGAGTCTGTACTAAGATTCTATATTAAAGCTCACCATTATTGGTATAAAATTTTAAATGACATTTTAGAGAAGGTGGGTGAAGAACAAAAACAGGGGACAGATTAAAAATGATTTAATGGGTATTAGAAAGCTGAAAAAAGCCTTTAAAAGCCACATTGCCCCCAAGCCCCTGCAATGCTGAAAACATTTAAACCATTAAAAAACTACAACACAAAAAAAAATTATGGCAGAGAAAATCTCATCTTTTTCTTGCAGGATATGATATAGCAGGTGCACACAAAATTCATCAGATATGAACGAAAAGCTGTTTTTAGACTGCATGAGGAAGAACCCAAGGGGAACATTTCTCATGCAAACTTCATTGAAAAGGACTGAAAATTATGCAAGTGCAAAATTGCATTTGTACAATTTTCATCTATGCAGCTGATGCGAGATGTGATACTTGTGAATTGTTCCCTTTTCATTTTCTACAAGACAGAAAAGTGCTTTCAGGATTATTTTTTTTAAAAAAACCAATCAACAAAACAGATAAAAAGTGAACTATACAAAGAGATCTGAACTTGTTGCATTGTCAATGCTTTTGACTTGGATGTTATTTCTGCAAATAAATGACAAAAAAGTAAAATACACACAAGGTTGTTTTTTATATGCTTGCCATGAAGGAGCAAGACAATTTTGGAGACTGTTGAAACAAGAGGATCTGCAGTACATAAATATAAAATTATAGTGATTTTCAGATTAGAAACATAATTTGTGTTGAAGGTAAAAAGTCTTTGGGAAATACTAATATTTATCAGAAACTTCAATTATAGATGAACTTCTTTAACCATTAAAAAAACCCCAGCAAAACACCTTTATTTGTGGATTCTACAGCATTTTACATAGAAAAGGTACAAATTAATGCATATTCACTAGGGCAAAAAAACCAAAAAACCAAAAATCCAAAAACCAAACACACACTACAATGTACTTAAAAGATGCAACAATTTAATTTCCCCTGCACAAAAAGATATTGGAGCTGAAAGTTTTACAGTCTCCTGATGCCAGAATACAGCATCAGAGCAAATTTTTAAAAAGATTCAATTTTTCATAATCAAATTTAATATCAGTTCTAGTATATATATATATATTTATATATATATTTATAGCAAACCATATATATGTTTATTCTTATTGTTTATTTCGATTCTGACGTTCCTGTAAAGAAAAAAACATCGTATTAGAACACTTATTTATACCTGTTTTAAGATGCACTGCCATTGACCAGAGATTTATACAGTGGTACCTCTAGATGCGAACGGGATCCGTTCCGGAGCCCCATTCACATCCTGAGCAGTCCGCAACCCGCAGCGCCGCTTCTGTGCATGCGCATGACGTCATTTGATGCATCTGCGCATGCGTGACCCGCCGAACCTGGAAGTAACCCGTTCCGTTACCTCCGGGTTCCGTTCACAACCCGCAGCGAACGCAACACGAGGTACGACTGTACCTGTTTTAAGATGCACTGCCATGACCACAGATTTATAGTATTGGGACGTATAATTCTCTCCGTATATCAGTAGTTTTGTTCCATTTGCACAACGAACAAGGATGCAACAAAATTCCCTCATTAAGGGGATACAACTTGGGTTCTACTCTTATGCCACAAACATTTTTAAAAACTTACTATGATCAATGGTTGGCATCCGTCTCTCTCGGGAGACAATGAAGGAGTGTGCCTTGGTAAGAACTCAATGTGTTCTTATAAATGAGCCTCTGGGTATGAATTCAAGCGTTTAGAGTGGCAGCACCTGAACTTTGGAACTCCCTGCCTATTGAGATCAAGCAGGCTGCTCCAGCTAAAAAACAGTAAGCAGTGAACTAAGTAAACAAATAAAGCCAAATGTGGGTGGTTGTGTGTCCATCAGCCTCAAAGCAAAACTGGGCCATCCAAAAGCAAGACAACTGCTTCTATATTCTCAGCAGACTTCCCAGTACGGGGGAAAAGGTTTGCTTGCAAATTGACAGAAAATACCCTGTAAAGAACTGCACAATAGACACCGGCCTGCACTTTTTTCACTAGATTGCTAGTGAGTGGTAGAAAAAGAGAAGTCCACCCCTCCTGGCAGCTACCTTACCTTTTATGTTGGGCACAGCCCAGTATTGATCAGTGGCACAGCTTATCTGTCTTTCCAAAAGTGCATGCCACTTCTGGTTACCAAGACACGAGAGGGGTGAGGGAGTAGGGAGCTCAGTGCGAGCAAAATAGTGGACCCAATCTTGCACCCTTGCTGCTGTGGCAGCACTGCACTTCCCCACTGCCTCCCCAACTCCGTGTTTTGGAAACTGGCAGTAATGCACATCTTTGGGAAGCCAGACAAGCAATGCCGCCCTTCCCATGCTGCTACTGGCAGAGAGCCAGCCCCCTAATTTGTTGACATGAAACTCCATACACTTTCCAAGAAGCCTGC
The DNA here is from genome assembly GCA_900245895.1 of Lacerta bilineata. NCBI lineage: Eukaryota > Metazoa > Chordata > Lepidosauria > Squamata > Lacertidae > Lacerta > Lacerta bilineata. Next base: position 100,670 of record OFHV01004333.1, on the reverse strand, counting down.
AGCTGGGAGCTACTGAGCTTAACCACAAGTCCCAGTTTAGATGATACATAAAAAACAGACATTGGCTTTGCATGGTCTTGCCAAGCCAAGGTGTGGTTTAGCATGTCATGTGAATGCAGCCAACGTCGTGAAATCAGACACCCTCTTTTATGATTTTGCAGCTGCTTTTTTAATCTGGTCTGGGACCAATATGCTTTGGCTGCTCTGTTGATATTACTGGGTTATTTAAAATCACTTTTAAATCTTTGTCAGCCACTCTTGAGAGTCCTTTGGCTGAAAAGCAGAAGAACTATTACAAAGTCTCACAAGCACGCAGAAGGGGACTCGGGACTTGTGTTTCTTCGACCACAGTCCACCCCACATCGTGATACTAGGACCATGCAAGTCCCTAGGCTTTCTGAAAGAGGCTCACTGGATCCCAGCCTGCTACTGTTCTTTAGAAGGAAACTACGGCAGCCTTACTGATCACCTAAACAGGCCTGCTCTCCGAGTCTGAAGGCACACTTTTATGTCATGAAGAAACAACTCCAAAACTATGGGCCAAAGTAGTATTTTAAACTTTACAGTGGCTTGTTGTTTCGGGAACAGGAGTTGCTGCTCCGAAAACAACAACAAAGGCTGCAAGAAACAGTGACCTTGCTCACACCAATTACTTTCTGGAAAGTGGCCTAAGCATTTTGCTTTTGCAATATCAGTCACTAGAATTTTTTAACACAAGCATTAGGCTAAGTCTATAATGCTGGAATTTGTTCTGTATATTATTCTGATACACTAAAGTGGCATAAAAAAATTCCACTGCTGTATTTTCTAAAGCACTACTCATAAAACCAGATCCCACACTTCCTTAGGGAAACAGTATGTTATCCCCTACTCCCCAGGGAATTGTAAAACGGAGGCATTTCAGGTAAGTCAAGGGAAACTCATTCGGCCTTACTTTTTCCCTAGGAAGCATTACATATACAACACATTCCCAGGTTTATCAGCAATTTATGGACGAGAAGCTCTCTTTTAAAAAATGGATAAACCTGGAACCTAAAGCAACCAGCAGCTGAGACAACCTCCTCATCAGGTAGGAGCAAGGGCAAGTGGAGCAGCTGAAAGGAGCGCATCTGACTTGAGAAGCCAACTTGCTACCTATACTTGCTGGAGATGTACAAGGAGCATTCTGCAGACTGAAGCTGAGGGCACTATCCCTAATGCCTGAATCATGTGCCCTTTTGCCCAAGCTGACGGAAGTTCTAGATCCTTGGCCTAGTTGTCCCTCCAGTTCTCCTTCATTCTTGGCTCCTTTAAATCCATGTTCATTACTGTTATTATGCTTATCTACTTTCTATTATTATTATTAGTAGTAGTAGTAATAATAATAATAATAATAATAATAATAATAATAATAATAATAATAATAATATACTGCCCTTTATCTGTAGATCTCAGGGCTGTTCACAACATAAAAGTACAATATATTCCCAATGAACTGCATTTTGCAATTTTTGAGGGCAATTACTTGAACAGATTTTAATTTTCTGCCTTGTATTATTGTTGTACTACTGTACACGTAAAGTGGAAGGAGGGGTTACACCAGTAAAGAACCACTTACTTCAAAGTTAAAAGTTCATTTACTGTACAACCCCACTTTCCTGGGCCTTCCCTCGTGGAGTTCAGTTGAAAAAAATCCCTCTGTAAATTTTGCAAGTTACTTAACGGCTGACTTCTCAGTCTTACAACTGACCTGAAATGTTTTTTTAGAAGGGTACAAATTCAATTGCAATGGGTATTAAAATATTTGGTGCAGCTGATGAGTACTAACAATGACACCAACTTTATTGAATACAGGTCAAGATCCAGCTCTGTTTGTTCCACTCACACAGGGAGGCCTTTAAGCTTCTTCAAATGGGACCTCCAATATTGTGGGGTGGGGTGGGGACTTCCCCAGAATGACATCCCATAAGGCACAAGAGATTGTCTTCAGAATGCATTCCTGCTCCTGCCCGCAAGCAGACATGGCAAGTGGTAGTGGATGGGTTTGGATTCCACCCATACTACTTCTAGGATGAAAGCCACATCTGACATCTTAGACCAGTGGTGGCCAAACCTGGCCCTTCAGCTGTTTTGGGACTGCAATTCCCATCATCCCTGACCACTGGTCCTGTTAGCTAGAGATGACGGGAGCTGCAGTCCCAAAACAGCTGGAGGGACACGTTTCGCCACCACTGTCTTAGACCAACTAGCAGATGGATTTATGGATGCTGGGGATCTCTGGAAAAACCACAAGACGTGAAGCATAGGCATTTGCTTTTTAAAAACAAATCAAAAGCCCCCTTTCAAGTCCTTAGGTATCTCTTCCCCTGCCCTCCCATATTTCCACAAGTTCAGTAAGACATTCTAAAGCCGGTTTACCTTCCGCACCACCTCTTCCTCCTCCTGGCGCTTTTCGTAATGGGAAAAGTCATCGAAGATAGAAGTTGTGTGCTTGTACGTAGCAATAATTTTAAGCACTTGTTTTGCTTTTTCTAAGGGCACCTCCTGAGTGTCACGGGAGTTTGTAACTGGTTTGTTGTCATTGTTCTCCAGCCTGATGTGTCGGAGTTGGTTGTTGGGAACATCTTTCACAAAGAGCCACTTGACATCAAACTTCCCCTTCCATTTGTCCTGAGACCAGACACCAGCACTGGTGCCATAATCTACCGGCGACCTCATTTCCGCCACTCCACAGAAATGTCCGCTGCCGTTGACACTGAATAATAAGTAGACAGGACCCTTACTATTCATAGAGCGGAAAGCACTGTCCAAACGCTTGTTGCCATGTTCTGTGCTACACCAAATGGAATATTTAATGGAACGATGAATATCGTCCTCAGAATAGCTCTTTATTATGAACACGCGTCCATTTTTAAGGTTCCATTCGAAATCCTTAGGGTTGTAACTGTGAGCAGCTTTCAGTTTTTCAAGGACAGGGTGGGATTCGCTGCCTGGGATGGAGTTTGCTGGGGTACTGCCAGGCGAGTTGTTCTCATTACCAGTTCCTCCACTTTGGCCAAAAGCTGCATTTCTGTTACGAGGCGCCACCCACCGGTTTTGAGATGGCGGCGGCTGAGGGTTCTGGTATGGCAGCTGGGCCAGTGGAGGTGGCTGGGCAGGAATAGGCTGAATGATTTGTGGCTGTGGGACGGATTGAGGAGAAGGGATCTGCTGAGGAGTTGGAACTTTGGCCACAGGTCCCTTATTGTCCCAGGTACCAATGTCCATGTTATGTTTAATAGGTGGCGGAGGTAAAGCCCCTCCTATCACAGGCCCACTTTTTGCTTTCATCTTGGGCTGAGGCTTTGCAGGTTTGCTAGCAATTGCAGCCCAAGAGGTTGGCTTAGATACTGGCAAGTTTATACTTGAACCCCCGTTGCCGGACAAAGCGCCTGTCATCCCAGCACTGTTCACCACAGAACCTACTGTTTTCACGGCAGAAGCTGCGACGTCCCCGCCAATCTTCAGTCCAACCATTCCCTGCTCGATGCTGTTCATTCCAGGAGCTTTGTTTAGAGTATCATTATGAAATCCTGTCTGCCCATCCACCATAGTACCACCGAGGGAACTGGGCGGGTAGCTGTAACTGCTTCCGTAAGCTGAGTTCTGAGTCTGCTGCCCTTGGGTCCCACTTGTCCCCCATGCTGAGAAAGGTGGGTTTTCAGGGAAAAAATTGAATCTGTGCGGGTAAATGTTGTTCCCCAGTCCACCAGGCTGTCCAAAAACAGCATCGTGCATGAAATGATGATCACCATTACTGAGCTGTCCATAGGGAGTGAGGTATGGAATAGGAGGGTCTCCTCCAGTTGACCATGGTGCTTCACTGAGGGAGTAGGGATAGCTAATAGAATGCGGGTAATAACTGGACAGGTAGGGATCTGTCATTGATGGATAGCTGTTATTCTGTTAAAGACAAGAAAAGTAATTTCAGATTCAGATATTCAGTGTTATTCAAACCAGAAGAGATGCTTCAGAAAAGTACAACTCTTAAGTGCTGCTGTAACTGAAAGAGCTCTCAAATGCCCTCAATGTTTAGAAGTGTCCCCTTTCTTAAGAACTGTTTCAGCCTCTCAAATTAAAACAGGTTTAGTATTAGTTCACAAGCTTTACAACAAACAGGGTGAATCTTGGAGACATGGAGAGGTTTTTGTTTTCCCGCTATCATTTTATTATACGGAGAAAACTGTTTTTCATCTGCTTTCGTAATTCTATTACTGTATTTTACTTGCTTGTAAATCACTTTGAGACTTTAGAAATACAAAACTTTTTGAAATACAAAATTAATAAACCTAAACCATAAGCTTTGTCTTTGCTGCCTTCAGCGGGCATGTTAAGCCAACTAGTGAGTTGCAACTAAAGTAGTTTCACAAGATGTCAATGTTATAATATTAGAAATGGGTTACTTATGCCTCACAACTTTTATGAACGCTCTCAAACACATGAAGTTAGTTGGTAAAATCTAAGTGTATGAAAAATGTGATACTGTGCAAACAATCACAAACATTCCTAGAGAGAAAATATACAGTAATATAAATGCAAGTTCTAATAACATTTCCACCCCCAATTATTGCAAATGCACAACTCTCATATTTGACTCTTTCTCTCTCAGTTTCAAGTACCTGCTAGAACATGTCACTTCTGCCTCCCTGAAAAGCCCTGGCACTTTGCAATCTTCTCCGTTGCTCTTTGGCTCATGGCTCTGGTTATTTTGCACACTCATTAATCTCACTAGCATTTCTCACTCAGATTAATTCGGTTTGTCTATTCAGAACTGCTCCCATCATTCTTCATCTTGCCAGCTATTTCAGTTCCATTTTACAACTCACTGGTTCTACTTCACATCTCTCAATCTTCTTGTCCGTTTACTCTACTGGCCGGCTACTGTGAATGTCGTCAATGGATCCAGCAAGGGAGTTCTTCAGTTCATTTTAATTTATTTATTATGCTTATATCCACCCTTCCACCCAAAGGAGCCCAGGAAGACAAATTCGTTCTCAAGGCAGGGATGGGGAACCTGTGTCTCTTCGGATATTGTTGCCATCAATCCCAGCCAGCATGCCCAACAGCCAGGGATTATGGAATTTTAGTCCAAGAACAGCTGGTGGGCCATAACTCGCCATGCCAGGCCTAAGGTGTCCTGCTTCCTTACCTACATTGCCCAGTTTCCTGTTACATTCCCTTCTCTCACAACCCTGACTAATCACCTTCTTTCAACCTCAGTAATACTCTCTTGCACTCTTTAAGTTGTCTTCACTCCTGAACCTTGAAAACCTTTCTCCGTGTCATTTCTACGACAGCAACCTTTTATCACTCTTTTTAATTTAGCCTTTACATAGCTCCTTTTCTCCTAGGCCAGTCGTAACAGCCCAGCTGGACCGTATCAAAGGCCCATCTGGTTTAGCATCGTATTCTCACAGTGGCCACTCAAGATGCCCATTGGAAGACCCCCAGCAGGGCATGAGTGCAACTGTACTGCCATCACTTGTTCTTCTCGGCAACTGAGGTTAAAAGGCATACCGCATACAAATACAAGTAGCACACTCCCCTCTTGACTAGTAGCCATTGACAACCCTGTTCTCTGTGAATTTGTCTAAACATCTTTTAAAGCAAAGCTGGTGACCATTGCTCTTGGGGTACCAAACTGCACAGCTTAGTGATATGGATATATTGAAATCGAGAATTTACACAGGGTAATTTGCATCATAAAATTTTCAGATTCCCTACAAAGTGATCTGATTTAGTTTATTCTACTTGTAAACTGAACACTTTGGTAAATTTCCCCACTACAGTCGCACCTTGGTTTTCGAACACCTTGGTACTCAGACGTTTTGGCTCCCGAATGCCGCAAACCCGGAAGTGACTGTTCCGGTTTGCGAACTATTTTTGGAAGCTGAACATCTGACAGGGCTTCTGATTGGCTGCAGGAGCCGCACTTTGGGTTCCGAACATTTTGGAAGTTGAATGGACTTCCGGAACGGATTCCGTTCGACTTCCAAGGTACGAATGTATTTTGCTTGCCCTCTGTCACATAATATCTTAGTATCTCTTTGACTATTAAGTTGCATTTCAATCAATTTCATCTTAACTTTCTGGGTTGCTGTTGTTTATACACACTTTCAGGTTTCTTGAAATTAAAATTCTAATTGGTAAATTTCACATTTTTCACCTGTTATGGGTTTCTGGTGTCCTATTACAGCAGCTTGACAGTTAAGAGTGTATGAAAGATTTTAGCATGGCAAACCAACTTTATTGAAGATATTGATTTAAAAGCTTTTCACAAACAAGTTTTAAAAGTAACAATTATACCTATTTAACAAAACAGCATGGCCTGTCCACCCTGGTAACAAGCTTTACCTATGTGGATGCCACACAGCATACAGACAGGGTTTTCTGCTGGAAAAGTGGCCAGGGTCTCATCAGCAGGCATTGCCCCATCAAGCTTTGCTGAAAATTCCAGTACAATTACATGGAAGGAATGTGTCACAGTAAAGGACCATGCAAATAGCTACCAACTCATACTGGACTTCTTCCAAACTACTCTTACCCAAAGAAATGATGGATGAGTTCAGATTATTCAATCAAATTACTCAAGCACTGTCAATACTGATACACATGCCTACACGGAGAAGTACTGGAAGCTATTTTCTGAGATGATTCCACTGTTAAAATATTCTACTGATAAAAATATTCTGCCTTTGGGTGGTCTGTTAAAATCTGAGCATGCCATTTGTTCAAGGTAATACCTAGTTACAGGTGGGTAGCCGTGTTGGTCTGCCATAGTCAAAACAAAATCGAAAATTCTTTCCAGTAGCACCTTAGAGACCAACTGAGTTTGTTCTTGGTATGAGCTTTCGTGTGCATGCACACTTCTTCAGATACACACACGAAAGCTCATACCAAGGTAATACCTATACATTTTTAAACTCAGACATTTAAAAGTCTTTAATACACATTTGATATTGTTATTGAAAATGAATTTCTACAGGCCATCAAGAATATGCACCATACAGCTTTCAGTACTTCTTTTCAGCAATTAGTTACCATCAGTGTTTAGAATCCTATACAAACTAGTTATTTAAATAAGAGGATGGGCAACTGCTCAGCAGCACTGCCATACAAGTAACTTATTATTATTTGGCCTTTATTAGTTGCTTTATACAGAAACAAGCACCTCAAGACAACTTTACAACAAAATAAAACTCTCATCATGAAAAAGAAACCCCAAAACAACTTGCCTATTTTAAGTGTTGGGCTAGCATGATGTGTTGAACATAGGCAGCGGGGCTGAAGTGTGTACCAGCTAAGTTAAATATCAGTTCAACTATTTTCACAGGGTGGCCTTTGGGGAGCCAGTACCGCTCATTCAGATTTAACTCACAGGGCTATCATGACAGTTAAATGAGTTAAACTGTAAATAATTTGGCAAGCTGAAAACTGCTAATTCAATAATTAAAGCTGTGGTCTATAGAACAGCAAATGAAAACAGTCGTCCCAACTTTTAAAATAATGCTTCAGCTACTTAATCCATCCTACAGTAAAGTTTTAACCCCAAGGGTTTTGAAAGTGTTCACCTCATTATATGGGTGAAGCATGCTTTTATACTTCCATTATAACCAATTCATTTATGCAACTGAGGATCAAACTACATGTGATTTTTTTTCTTCATTATGAGAACTCCTGACAGCTTTTTTTTGGGGGGGGGTGTGTGTTTGTGCCTGGGGTGGGAGGAATCATGGATGTGATGGAAAATGGTTGAATCCTTTACCTCTGATTCAAACTACACCCCTGAAGCTGCCATTATCCTGAGAGGGAAAACTCTGCATCAAACAGCAGGTTTGGAGGTAACTTAAGTTGATGGATCAATGAGGGGGTAAAAGGGTCAGAACACCCTCCCCAAAACCCATTTATGGTGCTGCTGCTGCTGATTAGTGGCACTGTGGTCTAAACCACTGAGCCTCTTGGGCTTGCCATTCATGAAACCCCCATGCACAGCTTGTTCTCAAAGACCTGCGGAATGGCTCATGACTTATTTGCAGTTTGCTGGCACCTTAATAGAATCAGCAGCAGGTGGAGGAGAAGCTCTCTTGTCCACACTTAGAAAATATATGGCAAAAATGATGTGCAGTCAAAAGTTTTACATAGAAGAGCTTTTGGTGCTTGGAAATACAGTATGCTCCCCACAACAACATTCTTCAAAATCATGGGCAATGTATGAATGTATATTATGCATATTATGAAGTACAATGTAACAGCCTGAAATAGAATTTACATCAGCTACTTTATCAAAATACCATTATTTATGGTTTTCACACAAATACAGTGGTTCCTCGGGTTACAGACGCTTCAGGTTACAGACTCCACTAACCCAGAAATAGTACCTCGGGTTAAGAACTTTGCCTCAGGATGAGAACAGAAATCACGGCGCGGCAGCAGCGGGAGGCCCCATTAGCTAAAATAAAATAAGAACGGTCCTCCAGAACGAATTAAGTTCTTAACCCGAGATACCACTGTAGAGTGATTCATTTGCTGAGGTATGTACCCAATAAGCCACTGTGCTGGGGTTTCAAGATCAAAGTTTTACAAACATTTTAGATTATTACAGTTCTCAGCATTAAGTGTGATAGGACCAACAGTCTGATCTTTAGTTTGGATTTGATTTGATATCCCGCTTTTCACTACCCGAAGGAGTCTGAACTGACACATGAGTGAGCTTTGACTTAGTTCAGAGGTCGCCAAACTATGGTCCACGGGCCAGACACATGGTCCGGCCTGCCATGCGTTCTGGGGGATGGTCAACCGGCCCCCTCCCAAAAAAGTTTGTTGACCCCTGACTTAGCTGAACCAGTGATTATTTGTTTACCTTGAATCAGAGGGAGTGCTACATCAGAATTAATATTCTTTGGCTCTCTCTACTATGTATTAGAATCATTTACTTTAAAAAATTACAACTTTCTGATCATCTTCACTCTCCAAAAGCCGTTTTTTTAAAAAAGAAGAAGAAAGAAATAATATTTTCAGCAGCGCTAACTAACCTGATTTGACTGTCCAGAAAGGTAAGGCTCAAAATCGTTGTCGTGAACTGTATCTTTCTGATGAAGAGAACCATTTTGCACTGAAACAAAAGAGCTGAAGTTATAGCCGTGTACATTCTTAAAGTTTCAGTAAGAACCATTTCCTAAAGCACAGTGACAGCATATGTAAACAAAGCAGTTTTTATCCTATGGCATTGTAAATTCAGAGAAGGCAGAGGGGTCAGATTTCAACAAGATGGAAAAAAATCTTTCACAGGAATGCTAAATGCCATTGTTGCCTATAAGACTAGTTTGAATGACATTTACTGAGCAGCTTGCAAGCAGGTTTTTCAACAACCTGCAACACAGCTTTGGCAAGAACAGGAGTAACATTCATACAATGTACTAACATACTCTTCGCCTGAGAAGGAAGACTAGAGAAGCTTAGCAAGCAAGAGCAGAAATCTGAGAGGCCTCCAAGTCAGCATGGCATGCCAGGAAGAGGTCAATAAAATGCTAGCTAAATGGTCTTTAAAGTTCAAGTCTTGGTATCCTTTATGTAGAATGGAGACTCTATACTTTCTCATAACAATCTGGATTATTATAGGTATTGCTCTTTATTAATGTATAATAACTAGCAAAAATATCTGTTTTTTTAAAGCCAGCTTTTCAGACTGCAGTCTAAGGAACCCTGGGATTCTTGCTTATCACAGGTTCCTCACTGAGAAGACCTTCAACACAGACAAGTATCCCTGAAAGACAGATTGACAGTTATTATAGATTTCCATTGTAGGTGCACTCAGTTGACACAGGGATACACTGAAGCCCAACAAGACCAGCCAGTACTTCATGTCTGCCGTGGGAAGCCTAGAGCAATCCTTCATATCCAGAACTGTTCACAGCGTGCAGGTGTTTGATGGCAGACCAGACGATATGAAACGAACTCCGTGAAGATAGGAGGTTTCAAAGTCACTAACTAGTTAACACATGTATGTAAGTTACCAGAAGAGTTTTATAAGTAAAACATAGTAAATGTTCAAATACCACCTTAGATAGATATCAAAAGGATAACTTTTAGGGGAGGAAACCCTCTCCTCTTTCATGTGCACAATATCAGGAATCTTCCTTAAGCTATGCAAAAATAAATAAATTAAGCCTTTATGAAACTACAAACTCCCATACTGGAAACAAATATGATAGCTTAGGGCAATTATGAGTTTTAAACGGCTTAGTGTAACAAAATAAGAGAAAGCATTTATACTTAATTGTGAGGGAGGGATTAACCATAGTGCAAACAATTAGAGCGCTATAGAAGGGCACTTTGAGAACACTAGACAGAAGATGACAAACCAAGGACCACTGGAATCTATGGGCTCCAGTATGCCTAACTCTGTTCTGGGTTGTGCTCAGGGATCCAGCAAACAACAGGAAACTGACGGCATGGGATGGCTAAGCAAAGGATATTTATGGGAAAGTTTTCCACCTTGTCTACCATGCTTACTTTTTAAAGCTGTTTTTAAACCCCTCTTAATTTTGTTGAAAATATATAGGCTTAAATAACCTCCCACCAGATTTAAAATTCCAAATACTAAACTAGTATGAAGGAAAGATATGGAAGATGATGCTAAACGATTCCATAATTGCTTGTGGAAACAAGAACGGCTCATCTGAACATGCAATTTATACTTTAGATTTTGATGCATTGTGGTCCGCCCTTAAACTTCAGAATTGGGTGGACTATAAATCTACATAAAATATGTAACAGCATGATCCAAATGTGATGGTGACTATTTGCTCTCCTACAATCAGCTGTGTCAAATGTTGCTATTTTATACATAATCTCTGCATCTTGCAGTCAAGAGGAGTTTGAACTTTTGGGATGAGTGCTCCAAAAATAGTTTCAGTGGAAAAAAGAGCAGTGATGTGTCAACTCCCATGACCTATAATCCTATAACTACCAACAATACTCTGGTGACAGAAGAGGAAGTGGCCTAACTGCCATACAAAATTATTACATTCTTGGAAAATTTACCTATTTTATCTTTTCTTTTATAAAAATGAAAATAAGCCTCTTGCAAAAATAAATAAATATGCACCGTTGTTTTTAAACAAAAACTGAGACAAATGTTTGCACGGAATGGTGTGAAAACATACAAATAGTTCAACACATTGATCCTAATCAAACATCCTGAGTAAATGCCACTGAAATTCAATAAGACTTACTTCTGCACAGAATCCTGTTGCATTTTAATAAGATCTGTTTCAAGTGTGAAAGCCAAATTTCATCCAGTATATTCAGTCTAGATCTACTTTCCGAACCATCTATTTTAAATTAAAAAATTCCTTACCTTTATTATCTTGTCCTTTCGGTCTCTGTCATGTCATAAGCACATGTTCAGATAAAGAAGAGAGATAGAGCAGATAATATGTCACTTCCTGAGCCACAATAAAGCAAAAGATCATTCCAATTTAGATATATATTGTAATCCATGATATATAAAGAATATATAATATTGTAACCTACACTGACAGACAGGGCAAAGGCATGTAAAGTCCTACAATTCCCAACCACAGCCCTTTCTTTCTGGTCTTAGGTTTCTGCATATGTTACCAGTTTAGTCAACCAGTATGTACAGTGAACAATCTCTAAGTATTTCTTGCTAGTTCCAGATAGAAATGGTCAAGGGCACTGCATGAACAGTTTTTAATGACTCCCAATAAATTAGTACAAAATGAACATTCAGTAGTAGAGCACGATGACAGTCAAGTATCGAGCATGGTATTTTTTCAGAGAGGGAGAGGAGAGACTCCTGTTGCATTCAGGTCCTACATTTAGGCTTTCCAGAGGCATATGCTAGGCCAATGTGAGAACAGGATGCTGGACTAAGTGGGACATTGTCCTGATCCAGAAGGCTCTTTTATGTGTTTAGAAATACCGTGCCACCTCAGGACACAAGGCTGAAAGGCAGACACACTGGAAAAGCACTATGACTCAAGAGGAAAGGCAGAAACAAAGAGAAACAGATAAGGGAAGCAGCACCTAGCTTTAGAATGTGTATGAAATGCCAAGGGAGGAATTGCCAGGGAGAGATAACAAAGAAAAGAGCAAAACAAAATAAAAAATAAAAAATAAATCCTTCCAGTAGCACCTTAGAGACCAACTAAGTTTGTTCTCGGTATGAGCTTTCATGTGCATGCACACTTCTTCAGTTACAGATAAAGAAAAGAGCAGTTGACTTCTTTGGGACCTTCAGGAATACCTAAAAACCTGCAGGGGGACAGAGAAGCCGCAACAGTTTACACAGGGGTCACTGTGGGCACACATGCATACAAGGGCCTTCTCTGGTACCTAGAGGGTCCCACTCCTGCTAAAATTAGACTTAAAAGAAACATCCTTTTGCATTCAACAGAAAGGTTTGCTGTGTGTGTTTTGCACCCATGACAGTTTCTGTGATCGGGCCCAAAAAGGTTTATAAACAAAGATGTGGGAAATGTTGGCTGTTAAGAAAGACCTATGGAGAGAACACTAAAGTTTTGGGCATCCCAAGCACAAAGAAAAAGATGAAAGGGAAGGTAGTCACATCTCCAAATTTAAGAAATAAGTAAAGCAAAAAAACAAACAAAAACAAAGTTAAGTCTTATGGAAACCAGAGAGACAGCCCCCTTCAGAAACAAATCAAGAAGTAGAACATCAAAGAATGACATATACACAGGGTAAGAAAGCAAGAAATAGGTGGGAAATAACACCATAACAAGGGGCACTTACAGTAAGCATCAGAAAGGATATCTAGGTACCTTATCAAATTTATTATGGCATGAGCTTTTGCAGGCAAAGCTGATGAAGTAAATTTGTTAGTCTTTCAAGATGCCACAAGTCTCTCTGCAGTTTTTACTGCAACAGACAGTTACACCCCTGGAAAATACATAGCCTTGATACAGTTTTGTGGCTATGGCTGTGAGGTTGCTGGTCCAAACCTTGAATCAGCCATGGTATCACAAGGCAGCCTTAAGCAAGCCACTACTTCTCAGCCACAGACTGAGACACAAATATATACTACTTTACAGAACTATTGTTAAGAATTACTGATATAATAGAAGACCATTTGAAAGACCTACAGAAATGTCATGTATGAATAAAGGGAGAAGCAGTTCCCCACAAAATTGAAGACAGCAAAGAGAAAAGTTCCTCCAGGAGAGGGATGTGGGGCATGTATTTCAAAGAAAGAGGAAAGGTCCAGAAAGTGGAAGGGGAGCTGAAGGCAAATAATACAGGACCTACACCTGAATAGGTAGCTTGTGGCCTTCCAGATGCTGTTGGACTCCAATTCTCCTTATTCCTGACCTTGCTAGCTGGGGCAATGGAAACGGTAGTACAGAAGACCACGTTTCCCATCACTACCCTACACTGTTCAGCTTGAGTGGGAAAGATATGTGAAGCGTTTGGTACATGAAGTGCATCCCAAGGCACGTGTGCACGTACATCTTTCAGAATAGCACTTCATGAATCTGATGAGATGGGCCGTAGTCCATGCAAGCTTACACCATAATACATTTATTAGCCTTTAAGTCGCACGACTTTATTGCAACATCCAATTATCTTTCCTCAAAATGGACCCATACAATGACTGCAGATGTCCAGTTCACACATTGCACAAATGCAAACCCTGGTTTGGCATTTGTGCAATGTGTATATACTGTATTCAACAAAATCATGGCAGAGGCAGATATGTGTTTATCTCACCATCACATTAAGCTTACACTTAATGTACACAAACCTTCAGAAGCACAACGCTTGTAACAGCCCCTACGAGGGCCTAGTAGTGCGTGTGACACAGCCAAACTCTTACAGGACCGAACAAAGGCCCGGAGGAGGGGGAAAAGGAAGAGGTGGGAGAAATAAAAGAAAAACCTCATCCCTCCCTCCCCTCCAAAATGGACAGGGCTGGATTTGCATAAAACGGTAAAGAGAAACAAGGGCGAGTGTGGATAAGGCAGGCTGGGTGGGTTGCTTAGGCCCAGGAAAGAGAATTAAAGGGAGCTCAAGGTTTAAATTGCAAACAGAAGGAAATGCCGGGAGGGGAGAAGGAGGGGGGGGGTTGTGGGCGAGTGCTGCCCGTTCTTCCCTCTCCCCACGCCCACCCTTGATCCGCTTACCTGGGGGTCAACGCTGGTGGCAGACATCTCTCATGCGCGCCCAGAAGTGGTGGTGGCAGCGAGGGGAGAGGGGGAGGGACCGGGGAAGGGAGGGAGGAGGAACAAGGAGGGGGCGGGGGGCAAGGCCAGGCGCGGGTGAGGAGGGCAGGGGAGAAGAAGGGTAGGGGTGGGTGTCAAGAGACCCAGACAGAGAGAAAGGGAGATGTGGGTGGTGGGTGGGGCGCGCTCCCCCCTCCCGCTTCTCCCGGGGTGTGGGGGGACAGGGAGGGAGAGTGGTGGGGGCGGGGGCGCGCTGCGCACGCGCGTGGCAGGGAAGACGAAGAGGATGGTGTGTGTGGTGTGGGGGGTGGAGTCTGAGGTCAAGGGAAGGAGGGGAGGGGGGAAGGAGGGCTGCTGCTTCTGCCGCCGCCGCCCCCCCGCCCTCGTGCGTGCGCGCCCTCGCCGGCCCGTTCGTGCTCGCGCCCGTTCCTCCTCCTCCTCCTCGCTCCCCTCACATCGCGGGCCTCCTCCTCCTCCTCGCGCAGGGCTGAGGGAGCCGCTGTTGCCGTTGCCTCCGCTCGCTCGCCTCCCTCTGGGCCTGAGGGAGACAGGAGAAGCCTTTCTCCGGCCGCTCTTTCCTTATCCCCTCTTCCCGAATTAGACCGCGAGCCCGGTTCGGGCGGCGGAGAGAGAAAGAGGCAGCGGTGCTGGAGAGATATATATAGATATGTATTTATATATATATATTTGCCTGCCGGAGGAGCCTTCCAACTCCAATGGCGGCGGGGACCGGGCGGCGGTGACGTCAGCGCCACTGCCGCGCGGGGCATGCCGGGAGGGGACGAGGGAAGGGGGGGAAAACCACCCCCAGCTTTCTCGCTGCTCACGCTAACCCGAGACGGAATGGGAGGGGGAAATGAGCAAAGGCATCATCGGCCGCGCATGCGTAGATGGAGGGTTGCGAGTGGCGGCGACGGCCTTTCCGCTAATCAGGCTCCGCCCATTTTTCACTCGGGCCCTTTTTTTTAAGTTCCCGCCCAGCCCGCCGTCGTTCGTTTGCGGGGGGGGGGCGTGATTGACAGGAGGCGGGCCTTATTATCGAGGAGCCAATAAGAACGAAGGAAAACGCTGAGGAGAAGCGGGATGGCGGGTTGTTGTTTTACCTCATGAGGGCGGCCGAGAACGGCCTGCCCGCGGGAATGGCTGGTTGTTCCTTTGACACACAGCGGGCAGGGGGTTGCCGACCCTTAAGTCTTTGCATACAGCTGGTGCCCCCTGGCATGGCTCGGGCAGTCTCCCCGCAGCCAGAAATCCAACAGGTGCTGCTCGGGCTTCGCCTGTTTTGTTTCTGCCTGGGGGGGGGGAGGGAGCGGCAGCCCTCGCCCCGCTTCACGTGTAATGAGGGGCTCTTCACACGTTGCACCGCGAAGGCCAGGAAGGGAAGAAAGGCAGGCGAGAAACGGTAGGCGGCGATATTTAAGGAACGGAAGATACCGACTTCTGGGTACGTTCCCTGGCAGGAAGCGGGGTTTTGGCGCACCCAAAATGGCAGAAGTAAATGCACGTCAACTGGTTCCCCACCTCGGTGGATATTGGCCGGGACTGGAGATGGCAGGAGGTCTGGCAGGAGGAGAGGATGGCAAGTGGGGCGGGGAGATTCCAGGGCACTCAGAAAAGCATTTAAACATTTCAGTGTATAGTATCTCTCTACAGTGCCGGATTTACATATGAGCTAAACAAGCTACACCTTAGGGCCCCACTCTCTTGGGGGACCCCAAAAAATTTAAAGGGGGAAAAAACTGGATGTACATTTCCAAAATATAAGATAAAAAAACAAATAAAAAAAACCTCATAGCAACAGTGTTTTGTGTAGGTTCCTACGATGTAAGTAATGGGCCCCGCCTGCTAGCCTGCTCCCTAAAATATCACTGGTTTTCTCATTTCTATATCAATTACTTCCATAAAATACATATTATGTTATGTGCAAGTGGCTTTAGGTCCATAAATTACCATATAGCGTATATTCAACGCAAATAACAGTGACAATTTGTTGTTGACAAACGCAGTTGGACATATAAAGGGCCCCATTACCTTCAGTAGCTTAGGGCCTCATCAAACCTAAATCCAGCCCTGTCTCTATGCACACACACACATATTTTTACTTTCAAAACGAGAGCAAGAGCATCATTTGATACTGCAAGTTCACCCCTCCTGTTGAATGTTTCTATACATATGTAAGGTACCTAAAAAGGCTCATTTGTAATTATATATTTGGGAATGATTTGTGTTCTTGCGCAGCTGCGTTGCTTTACATTTTCTGGGTGTTCCACGATCATACAGTACTGTACTAAAGAATACAGCATTTACTCAAATCTCACACTCACCCATTTTTGGCCAAATTACGTTGCAGAAATGAAAGGGCGTACTGGATCCAATGGCATGCTGGCATTCGCCAGCAACTACTTTTTTGGTTTCAGTGTACTAAAAATGGAGGTCTGCATTAGGTCGGTGGCGCATTAGACTCACGTCAAGCATTGTTAGAAGTTGTTGCCCCCCCCCAAGTATTTTTAATCAATAAAAAAACATGGTTGTGGTGCGATCAAATTTTTATTCCGTGGCCCACAGAAAAATGTTTGAGAACCACTGCTTTAAGGTGTTGCTGGATTACAGCTCACATCATCCCTGACCATTGGGCCCTTGTGATGGGAATTGGAGACGCAGAGCATCTGTAAGGCTGCAGGCTCTCCTGCTTAAGAAGACCTCTGAAGAAAGCCTAAGAACCAATTCCTGACACTAACCGGGAAATTAAAGACACAGCACCAAACATCTGGTTCTGCTGTGTCACAACAAATTAATTGCAATTATACACACCTGGGAGTGAATTCCATTTAACTTAATGGGACTTGCTTCTGAGTAAAGGTCTCCATGGGAATAGAAGGATGATGCATCAAACCTCCAACAAATTCTTTACTATAGGGATTCTTTACAGACCCAATGTCAGTAGCAAATTATTATTATTATTATTATTATTATTGTTGTTGTTGTTGTTGTTGTTGTTAATGAATAGAAAATAACTGGTTCTTCTGAGATACACCATAGAAGCAAGCTGACCCCTGCCACAAAGGGCTCAATGGAAGTAACGCAGAAACCTCATCAACCTCCAAAAAGCCCACTTTCAAAGGCCTGTCAAATGCAACTAAATGAAGAGTATTTTGTATACGTGAGTTGCAATAAGGCAGGATGATGTGCTTGGGCTGAGGCCACAGATGACCCTTCGCTTCACCCACCACCAGTCAGTTCACAACAGGCATTGTTACACTTCCCTGAGTTTCAGGAGGCTTTCCTTCCCTTGGTGATTCATTGTGTCCCACCCTGGGCTTTCTGGTCAATGTGTGACACACACAAAGCTTCAGCGAAGGTTTTGCTGAGCTCCTAATGGTTCAAAACACAAGCAGGGAGTTCAGAACTGCTATCTGCACTAGGGGACAGACCAGAGTGCCAAAGTTTGGAGAGTCCAGAGGAAACCTTTGTGCAAAAGCACTGCATGGCCTTCTATTTCTTCGCAGTCCTAACTAGGCTTGTTTGTTTCAATGTTGTATACTGCTGTTTATTGGAAAGGTTCCAGGGCAGGTTTAGAACATAGCAAATAAAAACAGCAACATAAAAAAGCCAATAAATGTCATAACTGGAAGGTGGGGCTGAAAAATACCTACAAGACTTTGCCTAGCACCTAATGGATAAATCTATTTGGGGAAAGACAGGTGAGGAATGTTTTGGGAATTTTTTTTTCAACCTGAGGACCGCATTCCATTTTGGACAACATCCTGGGGGGTGTCTTGCCAAATGCAAAGTGGTTCTTTTAAAGATTCAGAAACAATACAAAACATGAGTGAGAAGATGATTTCATTCCTAAGCGGCAAGCAATATATGCATACCAGGCATGCACTTCTATCTGCCACTTGGAAGCCCTCAAGGAGTGGTGAAGTGACTCCCATACGTAGCCTTAGATTGCACAGCCCTGCGGCCGATCAGTCCATGCACGAGCGTCTAAATCACTCTGCCCAAACCTTCTGATTGTCAGAGACCAGGCTGAGGAGTACAACTATATGAGGAATGGTGGGAGCCTCCCGCTCCCCCTGCTCATGGCCACGATCCTGAAACTCCACAGGAGCAGGGGAGTAGTGTTGATTTGGAACAATGGTTTGCTAAGGGGCACAGTTTGGAAGATGATAGTTGGGCAGAACTGGGACGTGAACAGCAAGAAGAAGAACGGGAAGAGAGTGAGCTAGCTGATTCTCTCTCACTGGAAGATGTGCAGCCTCTCAGTCCCAAGGCTAGAAGATTAGTTAAGGTGGCTTCACAAAAGGCTCAGTGGTTGAGAGAGCAGGTGGCTAGGAGATGAGAGGACAGACGTGACCAGAGGGAAGTGGGAGGAACCTTAATTGGGAGCATCTGCACTCTGAGAATGGTCGCTTGTGCTTTTGCTGCATTCATTAAAACATTTCTGTTACTGGTAAAAGACTGCTTTCTCTTTGTACTGCTTATCTACGGCCAGGGTGGGGGGGAAGCTGAGCCCCTGAAGCCTGAAACTGATTTTATAGATGTCTAGGGAGGTTGATGTGGGAGGAGGCCTTCCTTTAATTACCTGGATCCCAACCAATACAGAGTTTAATAGGTACTTGCTATCACCTTAAACCAATAAATCCATATGTGTGTGTTTTGTTTGTTTGTTTTAAAAAATAGGAGTCTTTTAAAGGCAATCCTGATCATATGAGTATTGCTTGCTTTTGGAGCACATTTTAAAACCTGTTCATTTAGTACCGTAAGTCCAATAGTGAATGCACATAGTGTGGCTGGTACTCTGTGCTTGTGAGTACTGTCACAAAAAAAACCTTGTGTGAGAGTAACAGGGTTGGGTTGTTTTTTTTAAAATAAATAAATATCACCACACCCATTTGTTCTTTAATTGTTAAAGGAGCTCCCCTGATTAGGGGTGAGGAGGGCATTCATAGAATTGTAGAGTTGGAAGGGACCCTGAGAATCATTTCATCCAACCCCTTGCAATGCAGGAACATGCAGCTGTTCCATACAGGGATCGAATTTGCAACCCATTCTCTAACCAACGCAAGCATACTTCTTGCTACATCCAAATATCTGCCCTCCGACTGGTCTCCTCCAACAGAGGTTTGAAGTTTGGGCATCTGGATGGCACTGCTACTAAACTTATTCAGAATAAAGCAAACACAAATGAGAGATTGAGCACTGAAGTGGCAAGCAAGCGGAATGAACATCTTATTTATTATCACATTTCTGTTCCGCCCTCCAAGGGGCTCAGAGCATGACACACATCCTTCTGCCTCCCACTCCCCTTTTTGTGTCCAAAGCTACTTCACTGAGCTTCTTGCCCGAGTGAAGAGCTGAACCCACGTCTCCCTGGGATGGTGGTTTCTACACTCCAGTGTCTGTCTGTGCACCACACTGGCTTACCAGGTTTTTTGCTTCGATAAGGTTAAAAACTGCTTGCAGCTTTAAATGTTTGATTCAAAGCACAAATTGGTTAATTGCTTGGGTGGCGATTGGAAGGTAAAGGGGCCCCAGAAGCCAGTGTTAGCACGTCTCCCTGGGATGGTGGTTTCTACACTCCAGTGTCTGTCTGTGCACCACACTGGCTTACCAGGTTTTTTGCTTCGATAAGGTTAAAAACTGCTTGCAGCTTTAAATGTTTGATTCGAAAGCACAAATTGGTTAATTGCTTGGGTGGCGATTGGAAGGTAAAGGGGCCCCAGAAGCCAGTGTTAGACACTTGTTCTCTGCTTTGTGGTTGAGTGATCTTCCAGTTTGTTCTGGTTAAGTAAGTACCCTGCATGCATACATAACAACATAATGTATTGAGGTCTAGTTGTACTAATGCTGTTGAATATTTAGAGGCTTTAAGTACAGTAGTGGATATTAACTTGGTCCTGAGGTTTGGTTTATTTGCTTGAGCTCTACAGAGCTTATTTATTGTGTAGATATGTTTTGCCTACCTGAGTATAGGCCATGGTATATTTTACCATGTTAACGGGAAAAGGAGGGGTAGAAATGACTGGCAATCTTCTTCAGGTAGCAACTGAGCTTGAAGTTGTGCTGTGCTGGTCTGGCTTCTCTCATTTTACACAGAGTAAAGGTAAAGGGACCCCAGTCCAGTCGTGTCCAGTCGTGTCCAACTCTGGGGTTGCGGCGCTCATCTCACGTTACTGGCCAAGGGTGCCGGCGTACAGCTTCCGGGTCATGTGGCCAGCATGACTAAGCCGCTTCTGGCGAACCAGAGCAGTGCATGGAAACGCCGTTTACCTTCCCACTGGAGCGGTACCTATTTATCTACTTGCACTTTTGACATGCTTTCGAACTGCTAGGTTGGCAGGAGCTGGGACCGAGCAACAGGAGCGCGCAAACCGTTGACCTTCTGATCAGCAAGTCCTAGGCGCTGTGGTTTAACCCACAGCGCCTAATCCCCTATCATAGTGGTTCCCATTTAGGGGTCCGCAAAACACACCCAGGGGTCTATGGCCCCATTCTTTGCCTCCCCCTCAGCTTTTTTTGTCATTTTGCATGGTAATATCTCTAATTTTGGGTCTGTTTTAGTGCTGCCCCACATTTTGTTAAAAAAATGCTTTGCAGCGGTAACTACCATAGAATTATCAAAACTTTCAAAAGTAGGGAGCCAGTGGCTTGGCTTTTTTAAAATGCGTCCTCAGTAATTATTTAATTGGGAACCATTGCCTTATCATGTTCATTAGGAAGCTCGGTTACTTGTTGTAATCCCCTCCCTTTTATAAAAAGGAAGTGAGTTAGAAAGCAAAGAAGGAATCATAACTCAGTTACTTATCACATATACAGAAATAAAATGGGTAATGAAAACGTTTTCAGAAAACCTATATAACACCAAACCCTACAAGGCAGGTGTTTGCGTACTTTCTCTGATCTGTGTTGATTGAATGGTCATACAATTCTTAAAATCTTGTTCCTATCTTCTACAGTCTATAAAACAGGATTGCTATACAGTACCTGCAAACAACAATGAAACCTTAAGATGTAGGGTGCAATGATTAGTGCGTCTCACTAGGACCTGGGAGACCAGGCTTCAAATTCCCACTTGGTCATGAAACTCACTGGGTGACTTGAACCAATCACTGCCTCCTAGCCTAACTTGCATCACAGGATTGTTGTGGAGATTAATTGAGGCAGTGGGGGAACCATGTACTCTGCCTTGAAGAAGAATGTGGAATATAACTAATAAATAAATAAGGCTACAAAACCTGCGACTGTAGATTTGTGAGGTTGCATGATTGTGAAGAGAGTGAGCTCTGAGCCACTAAGCTGCATAGTCTGATACGGCACAATAACTGTACAATGCACTGCACTAAAGACGTTGCTTGCTCAAAAAGGCACTGCAATGGTCAATCAGGGTTTTAAAAGATTTCAAAGACTACGGATAGATTTGGAAAGCCTAACCCGATTAACTGGGCAGCAGGGTTCTTGCAGAAACATGTATGATGTATGTAACACAAGAACTTATAAAAGGTAGAGATGACTCACACCATCTGGGAAAATGCATTCCTGTGTAGGCATGGGAAATTAGGGAGATGCCTCTTTTAAGGACCTGCTGCACTGTACACTTATAGACCTTTGAGCTGGGGGGGGGATAACCTCTAATCCTCCAGATGTTGCCACAACTCACATCAGCCTCATACAGCCTGGTTAATGTTCAAGAGAAATGGGAGCTGTGGTCCAGCAATATCTGGAAGGTGACAGATTATCTCCCCGCCCCCCAGAAAGAAAAAGCATGTGAGCTTTCAGAATTATCGTTTTGTCCTTTATTCACTTTTATTCCGGTTTATTTGGCGCATTTTTCTTGTACAAATCATCAGTATTTGATGGCGGAAAGCCCTCTTAACACTTTCATCATTGACTTGAACCTCTGTTTTGGGTGGATGTGGGAGCAAAATAATCTCAGAACTGCAGATCGGGTGATCTCATCCTGCCCCCACAAACAGAGTTGACTTCCTTGACAATTGCATGCAAGAGGTTATAAGTTGATTGCCTTTCTCCCCAAGCATCTTTAGCTTCCCTGCATGATGTTGGCTGGAGCAAGTCCATTAACACATGCCACCTAATTATCAGCTATACTTAAGGGGAAATGGCACTGTAGATGACAATTTGGCTGTCAAATGTAACTTGTAACAGAGAGGTTTTTGTAAATGGGACCAGTGAGTTGGGGGCTTTGGTATTTAAAATTGATCTTTTGCATTTCTTGTCTCTGCAAATGGAACAAAATGTTAAAACTTGTTTAGTCATTAAATAAGTCACTGACTCCTCCTTTTTGTCCTGCTCTTACAATGCCCAGAATTAATGGATGAATTCAATCTAAAAAAGAGTTCTTGCACCAATTTGTTGCCTCCACTTTAAGCCACTGCTGGATTCCACTGTCCCTCTTTTTCACCAAAACACACAAATGTCTCCCCACCCCCCTTGTCTTCCTGCAAAACTTTTTGTTCTCTGTCCAGGTGGAAAGGCAGCAATTGTACTGCAGCAACTACCAAATCAGCAGACTGTAGAAAAGCCGGAACCTTGTGCCTGTCTGCTGTTTGGGAGCCTGTGTGGCTTTTCTGAGTTCAAGAGCTTTCCAGAATTCACAGGAGGCTGAGCCAGAGAGAGCTAAGGGATGCAGGCTACTTATTGGAGGCAGACTGCCATTGAAATCAACCAGCTTGTCGACAATATAATGGCTAATATCCTTTCAAAACCTTGTGCCTGTCTGCTGTTTGGGAGGGTGTGTGGCTTTTCTGAGTTCAAGAGCTTTCCAGAATTCACAGGAGGCTGAGCCAGAGAGAGCTAAGGGATGCAGGCTACTTATTGGAATTCAGGCAGACTGCATTGAAATCAACCAGCTTGTCGACAATATAATGGCTAATATCCTTTCAATGAAGAGGGAAATGGAAGACACCTCATCTGCAAGAGCATCTAGGAACAGACATTCCTGGCTGTCCCAGTCCAGCATGCGATCTGAGGAGAGGCGGCTACAGACTTTCCAGCATTGGCCGGAGAGCTTTCGTACTTCCCCAGCCGACCTGGCCGCTGCTGGCTTCTTTTTCATTGGACCTGAGGACAGGGTGAAATGCTTTTGCTGCGGTGGGGTGTTGTTTGACTGGTTTGCTGAGGATGACCCCAAGGCAGAGCACAAGAAGTTCTTTCCAAGTTGCTCTTTCATCCAGGGGAAGGATGTAGGAAACCAAGAGATGCTTCGGGCTGAGGGCCTCCAGGATGCTGTGGATGGACAGTTCCTTGGTATGTTGCAAAACTTAAGCATGGAAGAGGCCACTGTAGACTTTCAGCCAGAATACCCAGATATGGAGATGGAAGGAGATCGCCTGGTGACTTTTGAAAATTGGCCAGCTTCTGCTCGGGTGACTCCAGACTCACTCGCCAGAGCAGGATTTTTCTACACAGGTATGTAAGCTTATAAGAACTGAAAAAAGGGGTTATGCTGTTTTATATTATTATTATTATTATTATTATTATTATTATTTATTGGCTTAATGAAATTTATATACAACTTGCTAGAATGAAGGAGTTCCCCCTAAGCAGTTTGCAATGAACAAAAGATACCAAATGTTTAAAAAAGTTATATGAAAAATGAATAAATAAAACCAGCGCTGATAAAGCATTTAACTTTCAGAAGTTTTGGGAGGCTCAAACAAAAGTAGTGGCAGCCTGAAATTCCTTTGCAAAAGTGCTGCTCTGGTTTGAGATGAGTGCGTTTTTTGATACTGTGGGGTGCTGCTTCACAAGAGCTTTCCCCAAATGCAAAAACAGCACCTGCAGGATCGAAACTCCATGCTCCTCATTGAAGGTGGAATGAGTGTCTCTGCCTGGAGTATGTGTTTGTGGGGGCTTTGGTGCAGTGGGGCTCTTGGTTGGGTTGGGTGGAGGAACATCTCTGTAGAGCTGCTATTCCTTTTTCCTGTCCCTGTCTCCAGTCCCAACCAGGGAGCGCCGCCAGTCTGGATTCTCCTGCTAAATGGTGCTCCCCCCTCCCCCATTTTAGCAAACCAGGATGGAATCCCCTGCAAAAATGATGGGCGAGGGGCAAACCTCCCATTTAACAGTACTTGCGACTTCAAAGCGCTCTGTAAATGTTGTCATTGTGACATAATGTGATAGACAGTTGGTCAACTCCATCCACTTGCCAAATTTGGTCAACAAGGCTGATCTTGAGAAGGATCTGGCCCATGGGGCCAAAAAGGTTCCCTTGCCCTGCTGTAATGTATCAGCAGCATCATGGAGTATCAGTGTATGGCTAATATGAAGTATGCACATTCTCTGTGGTGGTGGTGACTGCCAATGTGGTGCCCACAAGTGCCAGTTTTCCCAGCAGTATCCCCTATGGTGCCCGCAAAAAGCCTCCATAAATATCTCCTTGGAAAGCCACACGAGAGAGACCAATCTTCTTGCTTCACTTCTCTTGCACTTTGGAACACACACCCTTAAACATGTCCACATTACATTGGATGCCCATGGAGGAAATGAGCAAAGAGCTGCTTTCTGTGAGCAACTGCAGTGGTGGTGGATGTAGGTGCCTTATTCTATTCCCCTATTATTTAATTTTCTTTTCTTTTTAGGTATGGCAGCAATTTTGTGTTGTGCCACTCCCCCCCCCCCGGAAGACAATCCTTTTGCAGCCAGTGCCCATTACACTTTCTCAAAATTTTAAATGTGTCCTCTGGCCCCAAAAGGTTGGTGGGGCCCTGCACCTGTTTCAGCTTTTAAGTGATTAACATGAGACCTCTTGCCATGGCTGTTTTCAGGCCAGGGGGATTATGTGCGGTGTTTCTACTGTGATGGCGCTTTGAGGAACTGGGAGCGTGGAGATGACCCATGGATGGAGCATGCTGTTTGGTTTCCAAGGTAACACATCCCTATTTGTCCCTCACACACTCACAAACACACACCCCTCTTTCAGGAACAGAGAACAATTGATATGTGGGTCCACAAACCTCCTCGGTATAGCTAGTAACAGCTCACAGGACAAAAGCAAGTTGACCCACCTAACTGGCGATGCCAGCTTTCCCAGATTCAACTTGGAAACTCTTGCTAAACAATAACCTTGCATGTTCAGGAAACCTGTGCCTGGAAGTAGATATTCAGTGTTTACAAGGATAGGATTTTCCAGGTGTTTTCCTGAGCGTTCAGATGCTAGCACTCTTTTCCTGCTTTGAAAGCAGAGAGACCTAGCTTAATTGCACATGATTTCTGCTAGAAAGGCACAGACCCCCTGACTGCCTAGTGAACACACTGGACTGAATGGATATGCATTGCAGTTCCCCACTGAATACTCACCAGCTTGCTATTCTGCATCCTTTTTGCATCCTGTGCAAGAGGTCACTGCTGGTTTGCTTTTTTATGTAGAAGTGTAGCAACAAGTTCCTAAACCATTTCACATACTTGCAGCTGCAAACACAGGGTTTTTTTCCCTTCCTGATTGACACGCTATTATTATTACAGTAATATTATTATTATGGCTGGGTTTTTTCCCCCTTTGATCAGCACACACCCTCCCCTCCTCCTGTGTGGCAAGCGACTTCTGGAAAATGAGAATTCCCAAAGCATTTTGTTTCACAGTCAGAGTCAGCAGTTCAAAGGGAGGACAGAAGGCCAAAATATCATAGTCTGAGCTCAAGTGAAACCCACTTTGGTGATGTGCTATGACTGATGGCGAAATGACTTGAAATAAAAGTAAACGCTGTCTGTGATGCTTGGAGTATCACTGCTATTCTTATATGAGTTTGGATTTTAGAGTCTTGCTACGTGCTTTGTGGTAGTAAACCCAGTTTTACATGAGACGGAGAGCAGCAACAAATTCTGACACTTTTTTTTAAAAAAGTATCTTTTTATGATACTTGCGTTTTGCCTCATTGATAGCACATCTGTATATAAAACAGATGTGACCCATGAATCAGTCATAGGTCACAAAAATGTGAACATTTCCAGAAGCACCTGTGAAAATTGCCCTTGCTAGGCTTGAGCTGCAAACCTGGAAGTACCGGTAAGTCTCATTGAATTGGGAAGGAAGTGTGTGTATCTAAAAGTATCTGATGACCATGCCATTGAATGTCGTTCCTACCTGCTCATTATCCCAGTGCACAGACTGGAAAGGGGATCTATTAACTAGACCAGAAACACACACACTTAAGTGCATCTGTTTCAGCTTAAGTGACTGGCATTTCAGCACACCGCTGCCAACTCTGTGGATGGAAACCAGGCTGGCAAAGATGTCATATGGCAAGAAGTAAAACCTTCAAAATGGCAAGGAGGTTTTCAGAGAATGATACGAGTGCTTCCTTTTGCAGAGGTTTGAAAGTTAAGGTGGTGTTCTTGGACACTGCAAGGAGAGTGAAGCTGGAATCGAAAGTGAAAGTGTGGCTTTATTTAATTTAAATTATTTGCTGGCAGAACTGGGAAATGTCCTCGGCCAAGTACCCGTTTCATCCTTCCAGACCCTAGGCTGAATGTCTCTGCATAGAAGAAAGACCACTTGCTGTATTAACTGATTCTCTTTTCTCCACCACATACATACTAAATTCGTTGGTCCAATAGCTTCATTAGTATTGTTGCAGGCCACCTCAATCTCTGAGCTGTGCCAGAGTCCAGGGGTTCCAGGCATTTACCCAAGGTTCCATTTCATCAGAATGAGGGACAGCGGAGACTGTGGTGTCTTTATGATATGTTGTTTATTTGCACATACATACAGCCTGAGCCTACATTGGCAGGCCTCACAGCATTAACACTCCAAGAAGGTCTTGCTTCTCCCTTAGTGATAGCCTTGGATTCCAGCAGAAATCGAGCATGTCTCTTCCTCAAAGGCTCAAGCCTCCCACTAGCTTCTAGCTCTCACACACCAAAACTCTGGCTTTTGTCCTTCTAACTAACAGCCAGTTGAGGGAGGAGGGCACTCATTTGTCTTCTGGCACAGAGCCACTTCCTTCGTTACCTTAATGACCCATATTTAGGCCATTACCTCACCAGGAAGCTGGCCTGGCTATTCCAGCAATTGAATCCTTGCTGTATCCAGGAATGAGAAAGGACTCAGGCATAATCCAAATAATCTCGGTCTTTTCATTAGTTTCATTTTGGGGCTGTGTTTTCAAGGAAGCCAGTTGGCCGTCACAGTATTGGGACTGTTTCATCTTCTCTTCTCCTGTCCCACATCTATAGGTGTAAATTCTTGCTGCAGTCCAGAGGGAGTGACTTCATCAACAGTGTTCAAGAAGCGCATATCAATCCTATACTCCCGGTGAGTGTGTGTGTGTGTGCCTATGCCTGTGTCTGTTTGTGTGTGCAAGTGTGCACATGCATGCAGTTATTCCAAAATGATGCATATCTTTTGTTTCCAGGAGGACAACTTACATTGGCCTGAACAACATTCCACCAGCTCCCAAGGTAAGTACTTCTGTAATTTTGAGCTCTTGCTCAGCAGGAGGTCTGTCTTGCCTCTGTTGATATTGCTCCAAAGGTTGGATGCCACCTCCAATCTCTGCCAAGCTGTGGCAAGCATCCAGGAGGGTTCCAAGTGCTCACTCCAGGGTCTGTGTTCCTTTGATAATCATAGACACAGTGGAGGCTTCCTTAGCTTTAAGAAATAGGATTTATTCACATATTTACACCTGAATTTGGAGGGAGGGAGTCCAGATCTTACAGCAGGTCATCTCAAGAGGGGCTTGCTCCCCACAGCAGTGGAGCCCAAGGCTTCTCTCCCACCTTTCCTATAGCCAGGCACCCAATATCGTTCTGCTCTTTTTTCAACTATTGCAAGGCTCATGCCAAAATAACTCTTTCACACATGTGTTAAGATGCTACAGCTTCTCATGTAGACACTTGAACTTCTTAAAATCTATTTTGGGCTTCTAAATCTATTTGGAGTAGGGAAACCGACCTTCTGAACGGGGACTCCCAATACATGTCATATTCTCTCTGTGTGTTTTATGCGCAGAGCCTGCTCAGAGGCAAACAGTTTCTCAGACATTGAGGAGAGAGGCAGAAACAGGACGTCCAAATGAACCAGGTAAGGTTGGTGGAAGAGAGTGAAGCACAGCAGCCAGGTGGGATAGGAGCAGGTAGCCTAATTCTTGGCTAGGCAAAATAACTCATTTCTCTGTAACGCATCTAAAGACTGGCAAAAGCGCTTGGAGACTAAGGTGTCTTCACATTACCCTCTTGGAGCACAATGAAGAGGTTGTTGTGTTCCCTGGTGATTTCCAGAGTGCTTCCCCAGCTGTTCACATCAGTACAGTTTAATTAGTGTCTGATTCATTTCTGTTTGAGTATTGGCAGGGTGGGGATGTCTTCTTCACCTCCTGCAAAGGTGTCCACACCTTGGCTGGAGATGAATTAGGAGTGGCTTAAGGACTTCCATCTGCGTGAAGTTAGTTTGAGAAACAATGCATCAAATAGCAATATTTCACAACAAAGCACGGGATTCATATGCATTTGGGAGCAATGTTGTGAGAACAAAAATTAAGAACCCAAGTGCTGGAAATGCAGTGAGTGCACAGTAAACAGAAGTTGTGAATGCAGTTCTATAAACCTGTGTCCCATAACATACTTGTTGGGGAAAGTTTTTGGATGCTAAAGGGCTTGGACACAACTGTTGGGAATTACCAGCATGAAACTAAAATCTACTCTGAGTAGACCCACTAAAACCAGATGGTCATGCCCATTACTTACTATGACTAACATTGGATACAACTCCGAATATCTGAGTTTATTTTGATGGCTGGTTTGTGGCTTTAACATGGTTTTTGTGGATCTGACCTCACTAGAAAGCTGTGGCCTTGAGTCTGTGAGCATTCTGAATCTTATCATGCATGGATAGTCTGTGTGGTTTGAGAGTTTCTCATACTCTTGACCCAGCTACTTCAAGAGTGTGAAAAATTTCAACTGATAGAATTAAGAGGTTATAGTACTAATGGCTACAAAGTAGATGCAACTTGACGTGACATATTTCTTAGGGGGATCGTTGCCAAGCAAGTCTAGTCTGTCAGTGTTAGCTTGGTATCAACATAGTTCCTATTTTTTTATGTAACTTTTTTGCTATATGCAACACAGCAAAATAAAAACTGCTCACAAAAGAGTGCACTGAGCACCTTCCAAAAGAGCCATGTTGTGAAATGTATATTGCTTAAGTATGGGGGCTTTGTCCATTTGTCAAGGGTTGTTGGCTCTTAAAATATTCCGGTGTTTGGGTTCGTATGACCAGTTTTCACCATGGGAGAATGTTGACTGAAGGTGCCAATTTCCCATGACAAATATGTCAGTGTAAACTTACAGAAGAACAGGGATTTCCCCCAGACTTCCTGGGCTCCAGCCCAAGCCCTTTTTTCCACAACATGGAAACTCTGGACTGCAAGATTGTCTTGTGGCACCGAGCAATCAAAATGGCTCTTTTGGGCTGTTCCTGAACCTTTCTCCTTCCTCTTGTTAGAGTCTGCTGTGAGCACGGAGGAAGAGCTGCGCCGGCTGCGGGAGGAGCGCATGTGCAAAGTGTGCATGGACAAAGACGTGTCCATCGTGTTGGTGCCTTGTGGCCACTTAGTGGTTTGCACAGAATGCGCTCCTAATCTAAGACGCTGCCCCATCTGCAGAGGGGTCATCCATGACAGTATGAAGGCATTCCTCTCTTGAACTGGGAAGGTGGGTAAAGAGGGGACTACAGGAAATATTGCCGAACTGAGCACATTGTCCAAGCCCCGTTGCACAAGCAATAATCCTTATGCTTACTTAATGGCGCATGCAATGAAGCCAAAGTAACTTTTACAGCCTTGGTCTGCCATACCTAACCATAGTGGCAGGTTCAGGTACGCTCTCAACCACCCTGCCCAGAATACCTTGCCCTTCCTCAAAGCAAGGCGATGTGTGTGTGTGTGTGTGTAGAAGCAATTCTGTGTGTGTGTGTGTGTGTAGGGGGTGACAGAAACTCAGAGTGGTCAGCAGAGGTGCCAGGTTGCCCCCTAAGACTGAGGGGGCTCAACATGTATTGTGCATGTGTGATGTCATGTTTATGATATCACATAGTCTGGACAAAGCTGAGTGTTCTGGAGGAGCCAGCTATTGATGCTGTGATGCACGATACATGTCACATGTGACGTCATGCGTGCAACGTGACAAGCTCCCCTCAATATTGAGGGGGCCTAGCCCACCTCCAACAAATATTCAAGGGGCTCCAGACCTCTCGACCCTCTAGAATTGGCATTGCCTGGTGGTTAGCCAAGGGTGCTGGCAGCAGGTTCAGTAGCCAATTGTGAGGTATGCAGGGCATCCAGTAAGGGGAGATTTGCCAATTGTGTCATATCTCCTCATGATGGAGCTGGACATGCGGATCTGCAGAGCCATTTTGCACAAAGCTGTGTGTGTCCAGCTGCCAGCAGAGAGATGTTTTTTAAGACTTGTCTGCCATTTGTCAGCTGGAGAAGCTTCATCTTGGCAGTACTCCTGTATTGAAGCGCTCCTTATGTATCCATTGGAATAGTCTGTGGATTCATTGCCGTCTGCTCAGAATGCCAGAATAGCAACTAAACATAAGAGCTTGCTAGATGAGGCCAGTGGCCCATCTAGTCCAGCATCCTGTTC
The DNA here is from genome assembly GCA_900245895.1 of Lacerta bilineata. Lineage (NCBI taxonomy): Eukaryota > Metazoa > Chordata > Lepidosauria > Squamata > Lacertidae > Lacerta > Lacerta bilineata. The sequence goes on along the minus strand of OFHV01004333.1, from coordinate 69,843 downwards.
TCACAGCAGCCAACGGGACCTGAGTGTTAGAGGTGGGAGACAAACTGTCACTCATTCATGCATGAGAGGAATTGCCAAGTAGCAATTCCTATGGGAAAGGTTGCCGGAAGAAAGCATTCCTGAATTGAAAGGAAATGGTTTGCATGAGGAAGGCACAACAGCTGCTTTGTATGAAGGTCCCAGGTTCAAATGTTGGTATTTCCAGGAAGGGACTCCTGCCTGAAATCCTGGAGAGCTGCTACCCATAAATATAGACAGTATTGAGCTAGATGGACCAATGGTCTGACTCTGTATAACATAGCTTCCTCTGTTCTTTCAGAATCTTCAGAGGCCAGATACTTACTGCTTGATGAACCCGTTTTGGCCCACAGCCTGAGGGGACATCAACTGAAGGAGCTTTGGAATGGGTGCTGGCACCCCGAGGAACCTCCTTCCCAGCCGAAATGATCTTGCAGGACTTCTCCATGTGTGCTGTTTGGGGCTGTTGGGATTTCCCTTACAGCAGTATAAAAAAAGACCAAGGACAAAATAATCCCAAAGGACTTTCTGGTCTGTGAAACTATTGACTTTTCTCTTTTTTAAGGGATTACTTCAGATTTGAAAGATGGTTCCTTCCTTGGTGGTGTAATGTCTTGGAGCAGAAACCTTTGTCTAGGTTCTTTAGTAACTTGGTGGTTTATTTCTATTTTTTTACCATTAACTTTTTTCTTGGAACATATTTTGCTTGAATAAAAGTACCTTTAACCATTGGGGACTACTTTGTAACAAATTCTTGCAAGGCACTTGCACCGAACAATAAATTTAATATTTCAGTCATGCTATGGCTTTTCCTATACAGAAGCTGTAACACTTATTATCATATAACATTTATTTAACTATACTGTCATTTTGCACCCACCCAAGTAATGCACCCCTCCACTTACAAACAAATTAACCTAACTTTGCATATTTAAAATGAGCTCCTAATATTTTTACAACCTACTTTTTAGCTGAATAAAATGCAGGCTCTTGCCACGCAGCTAGCAACTGGTATAACGCTGATTGGCTGGAATCGCCAAAATTGGGCTTAGCGTTTGACCTCATGCTATCCCTACTAGGAAAGGGCAAGTCTGTCAATTTCACTTTCTCATTTTTCCATCTTTAAGTTCAGTTCTTCATATTTTCCACATCAGTTCCTGATACACTTTTCAAAGTCTCATGGAAAATTAATCAGCATTTTCGTACAAATTTCTCCAAATATGCATATGCTTGCATAGCAACTTTCCCTAATGCAATGCATTTCTTTATGTTGTTTTCACGAAGATGCATCTTTCATGCAAACTTAACCATAGTATGCACTTCTTTTATCTTCTTCTTTGGCGATCACTCGTAGCTGAGTAAGATCGTCTTCCATAAACACAGTTTTAACAGTGAGTCCGTAAGTAACTGTGGAGGCTAATTCTGGATCCACACGTCCTTCCACAGTGAGAATATTGGTTTCTGGGTGGGAGTTGATCACGGTGAGGGTTTGCCAAGTGTGCCTTCCTCTTAGCACGTTTCTCCCTTGTGTCCCAAGTTTGAGTGTCTTCAAAGCCCATGACACCTTTGGTAAAGGCTCGCAGGCCAGTGTTTCCCAATTGTTAGTTTTTATACTACATTTTTTAAGATTTGCCTTGAGACAGTCTTTAAACCTCTTTTGTTGACCACAAGTATTACGCTTTCTATTTTTAAGTTCAGAATAGAGTAGTTGCTTTGGAATACGATAATCAGGCATCCGAACAACATGACCAGTCCTATGAAGTTGATGCTGATTGCTTCAACGCTGGTGATCAACGCTGGTATTCGTTCGCCTGTCTTCCCAAGTGATGTGTCAAATTTTTTGGAGACACCGTTGATGGAATCTTTTGAGGAGTTCGAGATGGCATTTATAAGTGGTCCATGTTTCACAAGCATACAGTAAGGTTGGTAGTATACAACAGCTTTGTAAACAAGCATTTTGGTTTCCCTGCGAATGTCCCAGTCCTCAAACACTCTGCACTTCAATCGGGAGAAAGCTTTCTGCGGCTTTCTTTTATACACAATACTTGGCACTGCATTGCAAAATTAGGAGACGTGTGAATTTCAAAGGATGGTTATGTATATTGTTGTTGAGGAAAGTGAATTGGGTTAGAGTTGCTTTGAAAGGCACAGTGAGTATGGTGTGTCAGACTAAGACCTGGGAGGCCAGGGTTCAAGAACTGCCACTTGGCCATGAAGCTCATACTGGGATTACTTTGTGCCAGTCGCTGCTAACCTACCTCACAGGGTTGTTGTTGGGATTAAATGGGGGGTTGGGTGGACTTAGAGGAAAAGGTGGGATAGAAATGGGATAAATAATCTCTGATTCTCACTGCATTCTTTTAACTTCTCCTGTATTGGTGAAGGGTTGCCCATCACTGCTTTAGGATAAGCTAAAGCATGGAATTAAATAATGCAGGATCAGGCTTCAGTGAGAAGGAGCCTGCTAGGGCTGTACATAGCATGTGTTTGCATGCATAGCGCCACTCCACTCCCTACAACCCATGTTTCCACAGTGGGGCACAGGACTGCAGGCATGACTTTGCTATAATGGGCAGGGGGAAGCCATGAGTGCATGTAATCTGCTTTTTTCCAGGAGAGGGCAGCATCAGCCTAGTATTAAACCTCCTCTTTAGATGATGAACTTGGTCCAGAAGAGAAAAGGCTGTGTGTGTGTGTGTGTGTGTGTGTGTGTGTGTGTAATCATTGCCCTAGGATCAATATCACTATTGTTTCACGATGTAGCTCAGGGTAGAGCTGCTGAGGTGCATGCAGAAGTCCCAGGTTTGACACTTGACATTTTCAGGTAGAACTGGCAGTGTCGCCCTGTCTGAAAGTCTGGGAGAGCTGCTCCTGGTCACTGTTGATAATACTGAGATAGATGGGCCAGTATTCTGACTTGGTGTAAGGCAGATTACTATGTGCTACTTGGGCAAAATTGCATTCCATTCTGGTAAGCTGCCCCCAAAGCTAAATGAAGAAGGCAAGGGTATAGAGGCTGCCTGTAGGTGGAGGAAATAGGAGGTAGGGGTCTTAGTAGACCACAAGCTTGACATGAGTCAACAGTGTGATGCAACAGCTGTTTTAGGCTGCATCAACAGAAATGTCGTCTCCAGATCAAGGGAGATAATAGCAACACTCAATTCTGCCTTGGTCAGACCAAAATAAAATAAAAAATTCTTTCCAGTAGCACCTTAGAGACCAACTAAGTTTGTTCTTGGTATGAGCTTTCGTGTGCATGCACACTTCTTCAGATCTTCATCTGAAGAAGTGTGCATGCACACGAAAGCTCATACCAAGAACAAACTTAGTTGGTCTCTAAGGTACTACTGGAAAGAATTTTTTATTTTGTTTTGACTATGGCAGACCAACACGGCTACCCACCTGTAATTGGTCAGACCACACGAGGAATATTGTGTCCAGTTCTGGGCACCACAATTTAAGAAGGATGTTGACAAGTTGGAACATGTGCAGAGGAGGGCAATTAAGATGAGCAGAGGTCTAGAAACTAAGCCTTATGAAGAAGGGTTGGGGGAATTGGTTAGGGAATGTGACTAACATGCACATTTTTGCAAGCAATTTCTCCTAATCTAATTCGTTTTTGTATCTTGGTTTACATGAATATAACCATTTTTATGCACATCTAATATATGCATTTTTGTAATCATTGGTTTGAGAATTGCATCGCAAAATTCAGACAACTGCAAATTTTGAAGAATAATTGTGTTTCAATTCTCATGTTTTTGGAAAGTGCAAAATTTTTATCCACTTGCATTTAAATGCGATCAGAATCAAATTTCATCTCCATCCCTATGTGCTTACAGTGAACAGTTTGCAACTTCTCTGCCACCACGATAGAGCAATTTTGTATTTTTAATTTTGTGGCTTCATTTGTGTGTGTGCGTGCTCATGATACTGTCTGCTGAAAAACATTCATTCGGCACAATTTCTTTTTGGTACCAAAGTAACAAGACTGGCGCCTTTACCTGAGCAGCCTCATTCATTGCTTGTTACTGCCTGGTTCAGAATACGAATTTGTCTAGCTTCGAATGCTTAGGTGCATTACAGATCAAGTGCCATTTCCCCAGGGAGATATTTCCTGGCTCAACATTCAGGATGGGTGGATCTGCTTATGTTGGTTTCTCTCAGTTTCTCCTTTTGCCAATGTTTAAGTTCAGTCCTCCAGAGTTCATTTTGCTTCATTTTGCGATTTATTTTCAAGAAAACCCCTCATGTCCCAGCACTTTAATTCAGATTTATCCCACTACACACAATTTTATGCCGTATTTACTTGGGTCTAATGTGCCATCGAATCTAATGCGTACCTTCGATTTCAGAACCTTGAAACCAAAAAAGTATTTGCTGGCGAATGTAAATGTGCCATCAAATCAAATGCGCAACTTAATTTTTGCAATGTAATTTGACCAAAAAAGCTGAGCGTTAGATTTCAGTAAATACGGTATGCAGTTTCCCTTAATACATTTTTTCCCAAAGCAATTTCCCCCAACTTGGTCTGTTATGTTCAGTAATGTCTGTGCTTTTGTATGCATGCTTCCCCCTAATGCTCACATTCTTCTGCGTATTGTTGGGCTGGAGAGCCGTACAGCAAAATTAGGAGAAGTGCAAAATTGGAAGCATGTCTGTGTTCGCATATTGTTTGAGGAACTGCAAATTAGGGAGTTTCATATTTAGAGCACAAAATGAGACATTGCTCATCAAGCATCAGCCAGCATTCAGCTTCATGAAGCTGTTCTGTAGATGACTCCACAATCGTATTTCATATTGGCTCCTGACTCTGGCTTGCTTGTTGTGAAACAACATGCCCAGATCACCTGATCAGAAACAGCTTGCTGATTGGCGAGTCTGTCCTCCATTTGGGGCAATTCTCTTATTTCCTCAACCGGGTTTAGAACCCTGCCAGGAGTCGCTGTGGCGACAGCTCCCTGATTACCAGCTCAATGGTCAGCTTTGGAGAGAGGCAGATAGACTAGAAGAGGCCACCTCCCCTCATGAGGAGGAGAGACACTCAATAAGTCAGAAGGATCAAGGCTTGATGGGTGGCACATTTAGAGAGGGTCCAAAGTAGGAAAAGATCAAGGATGGAGGAGTAGCAGAAAATGAAAGGAGTAAAGACCTAGACTGTGGGCAACCTTTGCTCTATAACAGCTTAGGGCACAGGAAAAGGATGCCACTCTGGGCCTAGCCACCTCAGTGGTGAGTCAATGAGGGAAAGGGTTAACTGAAGGTAGGCACATAGGAAGTTGCCTTATATAGAGTTGGGCCAATGTTCCACAGAGCTCAGTATTGTCTACACCAGTGGTGGCCAAACTTGGCCCTCCAGCTGTTTGGGGACTACACTTCCCATCATCCCTGACCACTGGTCCTGTTAGCTAGGGATGATGGGAGTTATAGAATCATAGAATCATAGAGTTGAAGAGACACAAGGGCCATCCAGTCCAACCCCCTGCCAAGCAGGAAACCCATCAAAGCATCCAGATGGCTGAGCCTCCCTTAAAGACTCCAAAGAAGGGACTCCACCACACTCCTGCAAATTCCACTTAGCTCTTACTAGGTTCTTCCTAATGATGATCTTCTTTCTTGTAGTTTGATGATCCAAAGTTGTAGTCCAAAAGTAGCTGGAGGGCCAAGTTTGGCCACCACTGGTCTACACGGATTGTGATAGAGGGATTAATGGGGAAACAAGGCTGATTAAATGGGCAGAATTCAGAAGGGCTCTGAGGATGAGAAAAGTTTTAAACTCATCCAAGGGAAGAGCTCCCCAGGTGTTTCCCGAAGGGAAGGGACCCCCTGAGATCCTTGGTGGGAGGGTAGAAGCACCGATAACATAATTTTTGTTCCTTGGTATGTTGTTATTTTTTGAAGGGTGCATTGAAAACTACAATTTCCAAGGGGCAGTGTAATGAGATGCACATGTGTCATCACCACACATCAGCCAACAGAGCGCTTGGGGGAAAGGTGAGGTCGTCCCCCACACCTGAGAATTATCCAAGAAAGCTAGCAAATACCAAACTGATTTTGAACTGAGCTTAACTGAGGGTGTTTGCAGAAATGAATTGGCTGTGTGGAAAGGTGATTCCAGAATCCTCATCTAGCCTTATTTCCAATCAGCGAAAAAATTGCAAATGGCTATATTGTCAGGAGGCGTCCTACTCACAAGTAGAACCCTGGCTCCTCCCCTCTCTAGCAATTATTCCCTCTCAACTGTGCTATGGAGAACAGGATTGGCAGCGTCCTTGAGGGGAACAGGGGATGTTTGATCAAAAAACGCTTGAATGATGGACAAGTCAAATAAGGTCTGTGTATTTAAAGCATTAATTTATTAGAACAGTAACAAAGAACAGAGAGAATCATGCTAATTAAAAACAAACAAACCAAAACCTCCTACTGTCTTCTAGAGGACTCCACCGTGGAGTCCTTCACAGAACACCAGGCCAGATCACATGGAAATGTCTGCTCAACCAAACCAACACAATGGGCTGAATGGTGATTCCGATCCTTGGCACACTTGAGTCCTGTGCCACTATGACGATTTGCTTGTGTGTTTCCTTCATGCTTTCTCCTTGGACCGTTGTGGTCCTCTTCAGAGGTGCAGGCATGCACGTCATGGCTCATGGTCACTAGCAGAACCCTATAGGTTATATGGCTTCATGGAAAGGGGAGAGGGCAGAAGCTGTCTGCCTGTGGATGTGGGCTGTGGACACACGTGTGGATCTTCGCTCTTAAGAACACAAGAAGAGCCTGCTGGATAATGGGCCAATGGCCCATCTAGTCCAGCATCCAGTTCTCACAGTGTCCAACCATAATGCCTGTGGGAAACCAGGGAGCAGGACATGAGCACAAGAGTAACTGTACCCTCTTGTGGTTTCCAGCAACTGGTATTCAGAAGCATTTCTGCCTCCAGCTGTGGCAGAGGCAGGACATAGCTATCTTGCAAGGCTGAGAAGAAGGGAGTCCTGAAACTTGACTTGGCTCTTGGCCCACAATCCGATTCACACAATGTCATATTTGAGCATCGGTCGCCTGGCTTCTCAACCCCAGAGAAGAATGTTAAGAACAAGTGTCTGTCTTCCTCCTTTTTAGCATCTGGAAAGTCCTTGCGATATGACTGTTGCAGATTAACTTTTTATTTTTTTATTTTTAAAGGCACATGTGGGTTGCCTATGACAGATGCAGGGTCTTAGCATCACAACAGATGGAAGAATTCTGCAGAGAGGCGCCCTTTTGCTTGAAACACTTGCCGCCTTGCTATGCATCAGTATTCTCAAAAGGCCACTTGGTTTTGCAGACAACAGGTCCAGAGCTCAGACCTTCGCACATGGTCAAGTTGTGTAATAAAGTTGACTCCCCGTCCCCATTTAGCACAAAGGGCATTGTCGGTGGGCATGGTCACAAATCGAGAGAGAGCTGACATAGGAGAATGTGCATGTGTGTTCTGCTCCTCAATGGCATCCATGGGATCCAAAAAGTAATAATTGGAAAAAAGAGAGAAGCTAAAAAGTTGCATTGATGGCTGAAGGAGACCTGAGGGCAGCTTCAGCGTGGGATTGTGTTCTGGGATGAGGATGGAAGGCAGCAGGTAGACATGGCATGGAGTAGGTGTGAATTGTAGAGAAGGAGCAGTAGTGCAAGGACAGTAGGAAAGGGTGGGAGATGGAGCCATCGGTTTGGGGAGGGGGCTGTTATACAGAAGCGAAAGAACAGGAGAAAACTCTCAGCCGCAATATATGTGGCACGTGACTTTTTCTGTGGACAATGGGTTAAGATGAGCTCTGCTTAGGTCAGTCCAAAAGTTCTTCTAGTTGAGCATCCTGTTGCTCACACTGGCTGATCAGAGACCTTTGAAAAGCCCCCAAGCATGGCGTGAAGGAAACAGTCTTCTCTGTTGACCCCCAGCAACTGGAACACACCGGCAAGCTGTCTCTGAGCCTGGAGGAATGCCGACATGACTGGCAGCTGCTGTCAAGGACATAGCCACCCATGAATTTATCTAATCCCTTTTATAAGACCACAAGAATGAAGCAAACATTCGGACAAAGATCAATCTCGGGATCCTTCTCGCACGAAAGGCTTGAGAAATCTGCCATGGCGCATGATATCCACGGACGATCTATATGTTTGTGGAGATCTACTAAGTGTGGGATGTCTTGTTACAAGTGCAGAAACTTGATGTCCCCCCACCTTTTTGAAACCGTGGGGTAGTTCGTACAGCATTGCAGTTAGAATGAGGTAGGCCCACTGAAAGCCAGCTAAAAATAGCTTTGGAGGATGGATCCAGCAAAGGGGCTTGCCAGGTAACCACCCAAGCGATAGACCATATGAATGGAACCTTTGGTCCTCCAGATATAGCTTAACTGCAGCTCCTATCATCCCTAGTCATTGGTCATGCCTGCTTGGGCTGGCAGACATCATAGTTCTCCACATCTCTGCAGACCTTAATGTATGAGGGTACAGAGAGACAGAATAACATAGAATTGGGTTCTAAATAGTTTTCCTATGACATCTAAAAAAAACAACCACCACCAAGGAACTTGTAAGTTCAACCAACACATTGTCCATTATGGGAAATGGCAAGGTGAAACAGTTTGAAGTGGGTTTGGAGTTTGGATGGAGTGGGAAGAACTGTAGAGAAAGAGGGTGGGGACAAAAGCAGAATTAATTGGGCCTGCCTGTCATTGGCTCAGCTATGCTCTCTAGCGCCACCTACTGTTGGCCTCCCTGTCTTCCACCCTACCTATCTGAATGAGCACCAGTCTCTACTGGATCAGTCCATTTGTCACAACGAAGTGAAAGCAATGATACCTTGGAAAGGAACCACACTCAAGGGCGTCCCTGGGAAAGATGAGTGCTACAGAGTCAAGTGGAGATTCTCCAAATACCTTCTTCTGATTCTCAATGGAGTGGTGTGGGGAAGGGAAACAGTATTTCCTCCCCAATTCATTCATTCATTCATTCATTCATTCATTCACAGCAAAACCTGCAAGTCCACTAATGAGCTAGCACATTGAAGAGACATTGGCATGAGTGGCTGGCCAGCAAAACGATATTTGGGCCTGAATGCCCACTTGTCAGAGTTCAGTCATCTTGTTGTGTATTTGCATATCTGCATGTGTGTTGGTGTTTTTGTGTTCTTTCAAGTGGAATGTGTTTCCCATCTCTTTGCATCTGGGACATCTGGCATTTGGGGAATCTGTATGGATGGTTTCAGTCTGTCCAGACTCTGGATCCTTGTCACTTACGCAGGCCTGCAGAAAGTGAGAGGGAGGGAAGGAAGGAAGGAAGGAAGGAAGGAAGGAAGGAAGGAAGGAAGGAAGGAAGGAAAGACATCAGATGAGAGCTCAGAATATGACTCATACTCAAAGGCAGTTGTCAGGGTGCCTTTCCTTGAATACCCTCCTCCCATTAAGAGTACCGGTATCTAAACTGAGTAAAGTAAGGCATTAACAGCACATGGTATATTGTAGAAAGAGCCTTTCTCTCCCTGCCGCACCCCTCAAACACCCTGAATTCTGCCTTTGATTTTTTTTAAAAAAAATATGTAAATGTGAAATATGCAATATGTAAATTCAGCACGTGTGTGTGGCCATCACTGAGCATGGGGAGGGGCAAAATTGGCAGTCAAGGAGCTACGCAGGCCAATGAAACTCCTTCCCCTCGTCCCTTGGAAATCCTGCTCAGCCTCCATACCATTTTCAGAGAGTGCAACCCAGCATGGCCCCTCTACATTACAGTTGCGGTCCTGAGGACTAGTAACTTTTTTAAGCAACAAACAATCGAGGAACAAGTGCAAGTCGGGGTTACTGAGGTGCTGAGTTCTGAACACGTTTCTGTGCAATTGTGGGACTCTCACAACACACACAGGAGGTATACTATTTCTTCGGCTGCATGCCTGCATGTACCACTCATTAGGCAGGTGGTATTATCGTTTTAGAATGTACCATCTGGTTTTCACTGGTATGTCCCAGGAAAGGTTACAGCATTTTAAAATCCAGAATTAAAATCAGAATAAGGTGGGGTCCTGAAGCACATATCTCAGGCTAGGGTAAAGAGGTGTATCTTCAGAAAATGCTACCTATTACTAATACTACTAGAAAAATGCCTGTTGTTCTGCCTCTCAGGAATCTCCCCAGGCCACAATGCTCCTCCCCAGCCTCCCTCCCTGTGTGTCTCTGGTCCAGCTTCCCACCGGCACATGGACCATAGCTGTCAACCTTCCTTTTTCTTGCATTGGAAAATGGCGCTGGAATAAGGGAATTTCCTGCAAAAAAAGGAAAAGTTGACAGAGATGGCATGGACCCCGGGCACTCCTACTCCATGCAGACCTTCATAGGGTTGTCTTTTGAATCTACACTGCACGTTTTTGGGGGGGTCATCCAACCCAGCCACACACACACACACACACACACACACACACACACACACACAAAAGAGAACCTCCACCACCACCACCACAAGTACATTTTGTTCCACTTCAGCTTCAAGCTTCCTTCCGCTGGATTAGTAAATCAAGGTGCTGCCTCGGATCCTCCAGAGGCATTGCATATTCCCTCCTTGCAAAACCTACAATGCTGGAAATCAATATTTAATCTCTTGCCTCATCAATCTAAACACGGTGACAGAATGGGGGGGGGAATGCAGTTCCGGACCAAAAACAAAAACAAAACCCAAAGGTGTTGGCGTTGAAGAGCTGACCTCAGGCCATTTTTGCAAACTGTTGGCGCCAGTCACAGAACGAGATTCCGGAGCGACAAAAGCAAGCACTTCTTCACGCTGAGCAAAGTTCGCTTACGGAATTCTCTGCCACAAGACGTAGTGACGGCCACCAACTATGACATCCTTGAAAGGGGATGGCCACTGTGAGAACAGGATGCTGGCCTAGACGCGCCATTGGGCTCTTAGGTTCTTGTGGTCATGATGGCTATATGCTTCTCCCAGGATTGGAGGGAGACTGCCTTAGACTATCCATGCCTTGGGAGTTTTTGCAACAAGAGGCAGTCCGGATGAGCCCTTAAGTCTTAGCACTGCCCTTGTAGAACTCAACAGGGAAGAGGAGGGACACAAAAGCAGAATTAGCTCCAGCTCCACCTACTGTTGGCCTCCCTGTAGGGACACGGGTGGTGCTGTGGTCTAAACCACTGAGCCTCTTGGGCTTGCTGATCAGAAGGTCGGTGGTTCGAATCCCCATGATGGGGTGAGCTCCCGTTGCTCTGTCCCAGCTCCTGCCAACCTAGCAGTTCGAAAGCATGCCAGTGCAAGTAGATAAATAGGTACCGCTGCGGCAGGAAGGTAAACGGCATTTCCATGCGCTCTGGCACTCGTCACGGTCCTCCATGCGCTAGTAGCGGTTTAGTCATGCTGGCCACATGACCCGGAAAACTGTCTGTGGACAGTTCCCTCGGCCTGAAAGCGAGATGAGTGCCGCAACCCCATAATCGCCTTTGACTGGACTTAACCATCCAGGGGTCCTTTACCTTTTTACCTTACCCTCCTTGCTATGACTGGAACATCAGTCTCCAATCATAATGGGGCATTCGTGGTGGATTTATACTGGAGTGTACAATCATCATTCCACTTTTTAAGTTGTTCTCCAATGTTTCCCCAGTGTTGCAGCGTTACTGGTGTTTGGAGGGCCAGTCTTGCATTATTGCATAACAGAAGTGGGACGAAAACAGACCTGGGAATATTTGTTGCAGGATTCCAGCAGGGAACCCATGGACCATGCACCAGTTTGAAACGGAGCAGTATGCCCACCCTGAAACCTTTCCAGGCACAAGCAGAGAGTCCACATATATCCGCCCCGGTGACCATCCTGAGCACAAATCATCTCGAATGCACAATCGGAAAGACGTCTGGAGCGGCCCATACTTACAGGTATGTCTGCTTGAAGAAAAGGTTTGAGGGCTTTTCATTGACATGGTAGAGAGGGAATGGGTCAAATCCACCAATGAAATCAACTGAAAGAAAGAAAATCCAAAACTCATGCATAAAACAATGATGTGGTTGAAACAAAACAGAAGGAGTGTGGAGATGGCAAACAGTAAACCAAAGGGTGATGGGTGTATGTGGAAAAGACCAAATACAAAGGTGATCACCAGCAAAGCCTGAGGGCAGAATCCTGCCAAATTTAAGCACATGCACACCTTGGTGATTTCAATGGGAGACTAAAGGACAGGCTTCACTCGCCTCCACTGAAATTAATTGGATGTAACCATGCTTAGCTCTGGCTCGTTTGTTCCCTGGGTTCCTTGCAAACTCCTATCAAGAAAGTCAGTGCGGTGTAGTGGTTAGAGTGCTGGGCTGTGACCTGGGAGAGCAGGGTTTGAATCCCCTACTCAGCCATGAAGCTCTGTGGATGACCTTGGGCCCATCACTGGGCCCATCACTGCCTCTCAGCCTAACCTACTGTGCAGGGTTGTTGCGGAAGATTAAATGAGATGGGGTTCCTTGGAGAAGATGTTGGGATACAAATGCAATACAATAAATAAACACTTAAAATGGAAATGCTGGCAATGTGGACTTCCAGGATGAAACAACCGTCCAGGAATACAACGTACTTCATTTGGTCAGGCACCAGTAAAACAACCCAGAAAGGATTTGCTTCCTTTCCACAGTTATCACAGTGATGCAGTGGCTGCTGGAAGGTCTGAGAGGCCTTGGAGTCTGAGAGCAGCTCTTGAAGTCCTCGTTCCTCTGGCCCACCATAAGCACATCCCCAGCTCCATCTGGTATGCAGGCTGAGACCCTCCCTGCCCATGGACTGTCTTGCCAGAGTGGTGCATGCTCTGATTATCTCCCGGTTGGACGACTGCAATACGCTCTACGTGTGGGCTACCTTTGAAGGTGACCCAGAAACTACAACTAATCCAGAATGCGGCAGCTAGACTGGTGACTGGGAGCGGCCGCCGAGACCACATAACACCGGTCCTGAAAGACCTACATTGGCTCCCAGTATGTTTCCGAGCACAATTCAAAGTGTTGGTGCTGACCTTTAAAGCCCTAAATGGCCTCGGCCCAGTATACCTGAAGGAGCGTCTCCACCCCCATCGTTCTGCCTGGACACTGAGGTCCAGCTCTGAGGGCCTTCTGGCGGTTCCCTCCCTGTGAGAAGGAAAGCTACAGGGAACCAGGCAGAGGACCTTTTTGGTAGTGGCACCCGCTCTGTGGAAAGCCCTCCCATCAGATGTCAAAGAAATAAACAACTATCTGGCGTTTAGAAGACATCTGAAGGCAGCCCTGTTTAGGGAAGTTTTTAATGACTGATGTTTTAATGTATTTTTAATCTTTTGTTGGAAGCCACCCAGAGTGGACTGGGGAAACCCGGAGCCAGATGGGTGGGTGGGGTATAAATAATAATAATAATAATAATAATAATAATAATAATAATAATAATAATAATAATAATATATCCAACTTGCCTGTTCATAGTCTGAGCCGGTCAGACTTCGAGTCCTCTCCAGGAGTGATACCCACCCATCTTCCTAAACATATGCACTTCAGTAGCCGGCCTGGAGCATTTGGGTGCAGAGAAGCATCCATAAAAATATGCAGCTGGCCTATTCCCAGAAACTGTGCCTGTAGCTTTTTTTTTTTTTTAATCACTGCTCTTTTGTGAATGGCATTACAATTAGGGTTGTTCACGCATTATGCTGAACACAGGTTACAAGCTATCTCTGCACATGCACAAGTGTTTGTGTGGGAAGGTGTACGCTTGATCATTGGCACAGCTTTATTATTTGTGTGTTGGGGATACGCGGGTGGCGCTGTGGTCTAAACCACAGAGCCTAGGGCTTGCTGATCAGAAGGTCAGCAGTTCGAATCCCTGCGACGGGGTGAGTTCCCGTTGTTCGGTCCCAGCTCCTGTCCATCTAGCAGTTTGAAAGCGTGTCGAGTGCAAGTAGATAAATAGGTACTGCTCCGGCAGGAAGGTAAACAGCGTTTCCGTGTGCTGCTCTGGTTTGCCTGAAGCGGCTTAGTCATGCTGGCCACATGATCAGGAAGCTGTCTGCGGACAAACGCCAGCTCCCTCGGCCTATAGAGCGAGATGAGTGCGCAACCCCAGAGTCGTCCGCGACTGTACCCAACGGTCAGGGGTACCTTTACCTTTACTATTATTTGTGTGGGGTGTGGGGGGTATTACACACCTCTGTTGGGGTAACATGTCATGGTGCTTCAAGAACAGTTTGTCCACCTTTGGTCCCCATCCTGCACTTAACGGTCACCTGTGGATCCTGGAAGCTGTCAACATGCAACAGCCGCCACACCCAAGGAAATGGCTTTGACTGGCTGGCTAAATGCGGGTGGCCGATGGGTCTCAAACTCTCAGTGACTTAGGGACTTCCCCTGCATGAGAAGACAGGCTCTGGTGGATTGTAGCGGGCAAGACCAATAGTGGGTCCAAAGGTCAAGAAGGTGGTTTCTGCATGCGCTGCAGAGGCAAGTGAGGGGGCTGGTGGGGCTCGTCAACCTGGGAAGGGAGCCCATCTAGGAGAAGGAAAACTCTGGTCCTAAACCTGCGCTGCCTTATGGAATATCTTTTGGAGAAGAAAAAGCTAAGGAGCAAACCCAGAATGGAGTCCCTAAGATGGTTGGATGGCGCCTTGTATGCCTCCTTCAGGCAACTCTTGCTGCTAAGCTGGTGCCAATCATATTGCTCTGCTCTCCTTTGGACCACACCAGCGAGGCCAAGGGGGGGGGGTCGTGTCATCTGGGCAGCCCCGGACCTCCATACACACTCCCCAGAGAGATCACTTTGGTGCTGCTAAAACAGCAGTTTGACTTCACCCCCGGAAGTGCACTCCATTGTCTGTTGAGACAGACAGGTGCCAGCAACAAGGTGACGGGCGGTCAGCTGGAATCCTCAACAGGCCAACTCTGTGCTGCAACATTATAATGCAGGTCCCAGTTGTTGAGCTATTACTCCCAAACCGAGTAAAGTGTAAATAGCGAGTTGCGTTATTGTTTCCACTCCCCCCGCCGCCCCCCCCCCGGTGCAAATTGCGTTAGCGCTTGGCAAGGCACCTCTGCGCTTATAAACGACTTCCTGCTCCAGAGCAAAGGAGTGTTTTCAAAGAAACCCGCAAATGGGAGAGAAAATTAAAAGGCAGCTCAAATTGGCTCAGGTCACTGGAAGGCTCTACTGCTGAGAGTGTGAAATATTGATGGTTTGTCAGTGTTAATTATTGAGGCTGGCATTTCGGAATTGGAATGCCGGAAGAGGGGATGGGGGAAGGATTTGCTGGGGAAGGTGGGGGGGGGCGCACTGAAATTAGCTGCTGTGAATTTCTCAATAAATCACTGTCCCCCCGCCAGCTCAGTGACATCTCTTTTTATTTTATTGGGTTTTCTCTTGAGATTCACCCTCCCTTCACCTAGCCTGATCGACTTCCTCCCTACCCCCCCATCAAAGTTACTCCTTTTATTGCAAATATATAGCCATAGTTATTTTAAAACAAACCACCCACCCACACACACACACACATATATACACATACATACATATATATATGTATGTATCAAATATATATATGTATCACACACACACTCACACCATAGCTGTCAACTTTTGACCCTTTTTTTAAGGGAAATTCCCTTATTCCGAATAGGATTCCTCGCAAGAAAAGGGAAAAGTTGACAGCTATCACACACACACACACACAGCTATATTCCAAAACCACAAAATCCTTTAACCAAACCACAGCCAAAATTAACAATCTGGCTTTTCTCTCCAGCAGTAAGTGGGAGCTTTGGTTGATTAAATTACAAGTTATTTCCCACTTCTCTCTTCTCCACCTCTCTCTCTCTCTATATATATATATCTTGCTCAAGTTAAAAAATATCAGAGCAGCGTACAGAGAACCAAAAGTAAGTGTAAAACACACACCCGAAATAATATGGTTAGAATAGCAGTATGACATCGGAAGATGATCGGCGGGCAAGAATTAATTGATGATTAATGGTTTAATCGTGTGTTTATTTAATTATTAATCAATCCATTAATTCTGGGAATTCGTTCAGAACAGGTGTGGGTAAACACCAAGGTCTTAAACATGCACCCGAAATTACAGATGGTTAAAGAGTTAAATGAATTTCATGTTAAAAAAGCCCCCTACACTGACAGACCCATTACTTGGGGCCAGACGGTAAATGTTAGGATCTCTTTGTGCCTCCAAAAGGTTCTCTACCATAGAAGGCAATAGCTTGGCAAAGAGGTTGAAGGGGAGAGTTGTTTAGTACTTTGTAAGCAAGTAAGAAGACCTTGACCAACTGCTGTGATTTGTTGACCCTACTAAAATCCAGTGGGCTGAATATTTAACACCTCTTACTGGAACGAATGGAGTGAGCTCCCATTGCTTGGTCCCAGCTCCTGCCAACCTAGCAGTTCGAAAGCACATCAAAGTGCAAGTAGCTAAATAGGTACCACTCCGGCAGGAAGGTAAACGGCGTTTCCGTGCGCTGCTCTGGTTCGCCAGAAGCTGCTTAGTCATGCTGGCTACGTGACCCGGAAGCTGTACGCCGGCTCCCTCGGCCAATAAAGCAAGATGAGCGCCGCAACCCCAGAGTCGTCCGCAACTGGACCTAATGGTCAGGGGTCCCCAAGAAGACCTTGAACCCTGCCCGGTGGCATATAAGCAGCCAGTACAGCTGCTTCAGCAAAGGTGTACTATTTTGACAACTGTTAGCTCAAGGCAGCAACCTCATGGCAGCATATTGCAGTAACTGCAGCTTCCGAACCACCTCCAAGGGCAGCCCCACACAGAGTTCATTGCAGCAATCAAGTCTTGAGGTTACCAATGAACTGTCTGAACGCGGCCAGATTATGTAACTGTTTAAAATTAATCTCCCAGTGGGGCAATAGATAGGATTTGGCCACTAAGATTGCTTCACAAGTTCAATTCACCGTTGGCCCCCTTGGGGAGATTTCACGTCTTAAGCACATGCTCAAACAACCGTGATAGATTTTAAGTCTATAATCAGAGTGGGGAAACTAGATGTTACTGGACTCCAGCAACCATCATGCCCAGCCAAGAAGGTCAATGGTCAGGGATGATGGGAGTTGCAATCTAAAAATATTTGGAGGACCAGATGATGCCTTCAGAAGTTGGTACCCTCCAGATGTTATTGGACTACAACTTTCACCATCATTGGTCACACTGGCTGGGGCTGATGGGAGCTAGTCCACCAACATCTGGAGAATATTAAGTTGGCTACCACTAGCATAGACTCATCCCAAGAAAAAAACCCCACAACATCTCACCTATCTGCTTAGTCAACATCTTCAGTAACATGCAAAGTATCTTAGCATCTTCCTAAACTCAGTTCTCGACCGACTACAGATATATTAGCCTAACTAGGGGGGCACGGCAATGAAAGTGGTTCAAGCTGTTCATTACAGGCATTTTAGAGCGTTGTAAATTTAAAGGCCAGCTCTGACGCAATGCTGATCAATAAAACCACAGTGAAGAACACATCTTTTAGACAGTTTCCAAGAGAGATTGCTGGAGTAAGTGCTCTTTCCACCCACCCCCAGAATTTGGTAAAGCACTTGCACTATTCCACTCGAAATAAATACCAGCCACTTACAGCAATTGAACTTAATGCATTGTTTAACAGGAGATTAGTGACCTGGACGTAATACTTGTCGAGCTAGCCAATAAACACTTAGGGCCCGAAGTAGCCAAAGCTAAGCACTTTAAGCAGTGCAACCCTAAAGCACAGTCCCCCAGGAATAAGCTCAATAAGTAAAGACCAGGCTACCTTAAAGATTACCGGTAGCTCAGGTCCTGCTTGTCGGTTTCTCATAGGTATCTGGGTGTCCACCAGGAGGACAGGAAGCTGAACTAGATAAGCGATAGGCAGTGCCAGATTTACGTATAAGCTAAACAAGCTATAGCTTAGGGCCCCACTCTCCTGACCCCACCCCCAAAAAAAATTTAAGGAAAAAAAACCCTGGATGTACATTTCCAAAACATAAGAAAAAAACACAAATAAAATAAAACCTACATACAGCAACAGTGTTTTGTGTTGTGTAGGCTCCTGTGATGTAAGTAATGGGCCCTGCCGGCTAGCCTGCTCCCTAAAATGTCACTGGTAATTATTTCACTATTAATATACAGGTGAAACTCAAAAAATTAGAATACTGTGGAAAAATCCATTTATGTAAACAATTGTTTTCATTAGCTACTGGAGTTTACTATATGAGATAGACTCATGACATGCAAAGCGAGATATGTCAAGCCTTTATTTGTTATAATTGTGATGGTTATGGCGCACAGCTGATGAAAACCCCAAAGTTGAAATTGTTAATTTGGGGTTCTCATCAGCTGTACGCTATAATCATCACAATTATAACAAATAAAGGCTTGACATATCTCGCTTTGCATGTCATGAGTCTATCTCACATATTAGTTTCACCTTTTAAGTTGAATTACTGAAAGAAATGAACCTCTCCACGATATGCTAATTTTTCGAGTTTCACCTGTACTTCCTCTTAATTGTATTTCAGTTCAACAATTACTTTGATAAAATACATCTTTTGTTATGTGCAAATGGCTTTAGATACCTATTAGGTCCATAAATTACCATATAGCATATATTCAACACAAAAACAGCGGACAATTTGTTGTTGACAAAGGACAGCTGGACAGATAAAGGGCCCCATTACCGTCGGTAGCTTAGGGCCTCATTAAACCTAAATCCGGCCCTGGTCATTGGCATGTTCTACCAGGCTCTTATTATGTTTTAATTTTTCCCCCCTCCCACCCAAAATAGGTGCCAGAAGAACTCACCAAGAAGTTGTTACAGCAAGTTGCCGGGCAACTAGGGGCAGCCCTGAACAGATGCTGTTTTGACAGCAGCTGAGTTCACCGCCCGCAGATGTGCTAAAAACTATGGCAAGCTCTCTCCCTAGCTAGTTTGAGAATCTCCCCCTGGTTCTGGTGCAGGTCAAACAAATGTGTCCCCTCATCTCCCACTCTCTTAGACTCAGGCAGATGATGTTGGGGTCTTCCTTTCAAAAAAGCTCAACAACTTTCGGGGTGTCCTGCTTTTTACTTTTTGAAAGATGGCGTCTACTTTTTGAAATGTGTGCAATGGGAGAGGGCTGGCTGGAAAGCTTAAAGCCTGTTGCGGATGGACGAAAAGAAAATATGAACTGGCCTGTAGAATCATAGAACCATAGAGTTGGAAGAGGCCACAAGGGCCATCCAGTCCAACCCCCTGCCAAGCAGGAAACACCAATCTGTAGCTTGACCAATCACTGCAAAGAGTGGCTAGGAGCTAGGTGGAATCACAGATCTATAAAAACAAAAACAAAACAACAGTGTAGACTTGCACACGCTGGCCAGCTTCCATTTTGACTTGAGATGTTCATTTTGGGCTTCTCAAACTGTACATAAAGGCAAGTACAAGAGGTGGGGGTGGGGAGTGCCAGTCTGCAACAGCACCTACCTGAGAGGTGTGCCAGAACTGCGCTCTGTTAATTTATATGAATATTTATAGACTGTCATAAAAATATATCAAAGCGGTTTACAGCAATGAAACATTAAATCCATACAAGAAAAACCACAAGAAGTTGAAAGCAGACATTGATTAACCATGGTGGAAGGGTGTATTCTTAACTGCCTACTTTCTTATAATCTCATCTCTTTTATACACAATTGATCACTGCACTCGTCTCCTCAGGTGGTCCGTTTCATATGGTGTGGAAATCAGGCCTTTACAGACCCTCCCCTGCCCTGAACCCTTTTATCCAAACTCAATCCCTGAGATCATCTGCAAGAGCATCACTGGTCATTCCTGGAGTCGGCGAGGCTCATTTGAGAATAGCAAGAAACCAAGACTTCCTGTCATCATCCCTGCCTTGTGGAATACTCTGCTAACTGATGTTCATCAGGCACCCTCTGTTCCAACTTTTAAATACCCGCTGCAAACTTTTCTATTCTGTCAGCGTTATGCAGGCAATTAAGAACAGATCTTAATAGTTAGCCGATTTCTGGTTTCAACTTTTCACGTGGCTTTTATTTCATGGTTTTATGTACAATTGTTGTTAAGCGCTCTCATGTTTTTTATGAATAGCAATATAAATATTTTTTTATATATAGAATACACTGAGCCCCACAGTAAATGTAATAGACGCCACTGCATGAGCTCATTGGAAGCCCCCAACAGAGCAAACCTTGGGGGTAGATTTGCAGAGCTAGAATAAGTAGCTGCCCTACCGTAGATGGGAAAATATCCCTCTGTGTTTATACGGTCGGCAATGCGCTGCATATTGTACTTTCATGGACTGGTGGTCTTGTGGAGTGGTAAAAGTCTTCTGGGAAATGATATATAATGAGTTAAAGAAAATGTTTAAGAAAACTTAAAAAAAAAAAAACCAGAAGGCTTTATATAATGAGGTTATAAGTGGTAAAATGGTTGCACACTTAATTCAAAAAAAAAAACCAGAAGGCTTTTTGTTAGGTAGTACAGTGGTACCTGTGTCGGGTTGCACACTTAATTCATTCCGGAGTGCCGTTTGCACCCCAAACAGTGCTCAACCTGTGTGGCGCTTTCGCATATGCGCGAAAACACAAGATCTCGCAAGATTGCACTTCTGCACATGCGTGAACTGCGCAGAATGTTTCTGCGAATCCATGGACCGCGCGGACTTGTGCAGAAGCATCTGCACGCCGTGTTTCACTTCCGGGTTTGCGGAGTACGCAACCCGAACGTACGCAACACGGAATGTTCGCAACACGAGGTATGACTGTAATAGGTGAAGAGATACCAAAAGAAAAGAAGAGACTGTTCATGTACGCAACGAGGGCAACAAGAATGCTTCTAGCCCAGAGATGGAAGGAGGGAGAAGTGCTGACCAGAGAAGAATGGCAGACCAAGTTAATGGAATATGCAAAGATGGCGAGACTGATGGGAAAGATTGAAAGCCAGGAAGATCAAGATACACATAGGTAGCCGTGTTGGTCTGCCGTAGTCGAAACAAATGAACAAAATA
This sequence comes from Lacerta bilineata, assembly GCA_900245895.1. Taxonomy (NCBI): domain Eukaryota; kingdom Metazoa; phylum Chordata; class Lepidosauria; order Squamata; family Lacertidae; genus Lacerta; species Lacerta bilineata. The sequence goes on along the minus strand of OFHV01004333.1, from coordinate 48,797 downwards.
AAACATGCTTCCAGTAGCACCTTAGAGACCAACTAAGTTTGTTATTGGTATGAGCTTTCGTATGCATGGTATCTGAAGAAGTGTGCATGCACATGAAAGCTCATACCAAGAACAAACTTAGCTGGTCTCTAAGGTGCTCCTGGAAGGAATTTTTATTTTGTTTTGTTTCATTAAAAAATATATATATATAAGAATTCTTCATTGACTAACCACCTGGCTTTTTGATCAAGTAAACACATTTGCATATAACCAAAGCCTCTGTAGAATCAGTTGCCTTGTTTGCAATTATAGAAAGAAGCGGGAGATAACTTACAATTTAATTGGCAGAATTCTTGAAGCAGGAGTGAAAGGTCACCGTTTAATTCCATTGCTTTTTAAAGCATTGTGCTTAAAAACTCTCTCTCTCTCTCTCTGTGTGTATATATATATATATATAGAGAGAGAGAGAGAGAGAGAGAGAGAGACAGTCAGTCAGTCAGTCAGTCAGTGGTACCCCGGGTTACGTACTTAATCCGTTCCGGGTTACAGTACGTAACCTGAAAAGGACGTAACCCGAACAATTCGTTCTGCATATGCGCAGACCGAAAAACCCATGAAAAGCGTTCTGCACATGCACAAATCGTGCACGTGTTAGGTTGCACTTCCAGGTTAGTGGAGTTCATAACCCGAAAAGTACGCAACCCGGAGCATACGTAACCTGAGGTACAACTTATACACACACACACACACACACACACAAAATCACAGCAAACATGAGCGACCTTAACTCAAAAGTGTACATAGGGCACTGTTCAAGGAGGATAGATGGTGGCTAGAGACATGGGAGACAAGGGTTCAAATCCCTACTCAGCCAAGAAGCTGGTCACGTGACCTTGGGCCAGGCATTCGCTCGCAGCCTAACCTACTTCACAGGGTTGTTGTGAGGATAAAATGGTGAGGCAGAGAACTTTGTATGTCACCTCAAGCTCCCGGGTGAGATATATATATGCAATAAATAAATAAAATGAATTCCATTCTAAGAGGAAGGGCATCAGATTAAGACCCACGGCCAGGGATCTGTCCTGCGGCGAATACTTACAACTGTCTTCTTCTTCTGTAAAAACACTGACAACGTAACAGGCATAGACGAAGCCCACCAGCTGGAAGGAGAAAAGATAAAAGGAATCATAATCATAATATTTGTTCCAAGACTAGTGCTTACATAAATGAATATACGCGCTGTACACACAGAACAAACAACAGTCAAAACTATAGAGAAAGAGTGAAACTATTTTTATAGAGAGTCTGGCTGGATCAGGCCAATGGCCCACAGAGGTGTAAGAAGCCGCTCGGGCACCCGGAGCGGCAAACATTACCTGCACCCGGGGGTGGGGTGTTGCTACGTAGCGTGCATGCACAGCATCGCTATGTACGACATATGCATCGTATGTAGTGACACCATACATGCACGCTACGTAGCGGGTTGTGCTCCAGCACCGTATGGGCGGTGCCAGGATCCTCTGCGCATCGCTGCAGCCATGAACGGAGGATCCTCTACATGTGGCTGCAGCCATGAGCAGAGGATTCTGACACCGTCCATACAGCGCTGGAGCGGCGCTGCCGGCAAACCACATGCCTTGTCACCCCCGGAGACGTGGCACCGGGAGCGAAGTGCGCCCGCCGCCCCCACGTTGCTGCGCCCCTGATGGCCCACCCAGTCCAGCATCCTGTTCTCACAGTGGCCAACCAGATACTTATGCGAAGCTCACAAGCAGGATCTGAGTGCAAACACACACACACTCTCCCCTCCTGCAGTTTCCAGCGACTGTTATTCAGAAACATACTGCCTTCGACTGTGCAGGCAGAATGTAGCCATCATGGCTAGAAGTCATTGATAACCATATGGCCCATGGATTTGTCTAATCTTTTAAAGCTATCCAGGTTGGTGCCCTCACTACATCTTGAGAGTCTGAACTCCATAGATTTAAGTATTTGTGGTGTGAAGAATTTCTTCTTCTTCTTCTAGTCTGCCCTGAATCTTTCTACATTCCGCTTCATTGGATAGCCCTGAGCTCCAGAATAACACGAGAGGGAGGAAAGCTTTGATTATAGCTTATTTTTTATTTTAACATTTTGCTTTGGGGTTCCTTTGGCTAACTAGTTACGTTATGTTAGACAACTGGGAGGAGCACAGAAAGAAGAAACACCTGGTGCACCTGCATCAACACAACCGGACGCCTTCATCTGCCCCAGCTGCAACAGAACATGTCTTTGGCTAACTAGTTATCGTTACTGTTAGACAACTGGGAGGAGCACAGAAAGAAGAAACACCATGGTGCACCTGCATCAACACAACCGGACGCCTTCATCTGCCCCAGCTGCAACAGAACATGTCTCTCCCATATCGGTCTCTACAATCACAGCAGGCACTGTAATTCTCCATCCATTTGACTTCACCCCCAAGGGTGCTTTCCTTCATTTCCCCACAACAATAGAAACCTTTGCCAATCTGCTACAGATCACTCAGAGATCATTCAGCAGATTCTGACCCACCTTCTACTTACCCACGTCATACAACATAGAATCGTAGGATTGTAGAGTTGGAAGGGACCCCAAGGCTCATCTAGTCCAACCCCTTGCAATGCAGGAATCTCAGCTAAATCATCCATGACAGTTGGCCATCCGACCACTGCTTAAAAACCTCCAAGGAAGAAGAGCCCGCAACTCCCCAAGGGAAACCGTTCCACTGTTGAACAGCTCTTACTGTCACACAGTTATTCCTGATGTTTCGTCGGAATCTCCTTTCTTGTAACTTGAAGCCGTTTTGAATTCTGACTCTGCATTAGCCCCTCCTTTCTTGTAACTTGAAGCCGTTTTGAATTCTGACTCTGCATTACCCCTCCTGGTTTGGTGCCATGTGCAAATTTGATGAGCATCCCCTCAATTCCTTACCTCCAGTCGTTTTTAAAGATGTTGAACAACAACAAGCCCAGGACAGAACGCTGTGGCACTCCACTTGCCACCTCTTTTCCAGGATGATGAAGAACCATTAATGAGTATGTCTTGAGTTCGGCCAGTCAACCAGCTACAAATCCACCTAACAGTTACTGTGTTCAACCCACATTTTACCAGCTTCCTTGCAAGAGGATCATGGGGGACTTTTTTTCAGTAAGACTTTGCCTTACTGAAATCAAGATACACTATGTATTCCCTTCATCCACCAAGCTTGTAGTTCCATCCAAAAAAGAGAAAGAAATGAGTTTCCTCTGGCATTGCTTGTTTTTGAGAAACTCATGCTGGATCTAAGAGCTCACAGACCAACTGCTGAATTATCTGTTGTAAGACCTTTCCTGGTATCGATGTCAAGCTCACCAGTTCGGTAGTTACCTGGGTCTTCTTTTTCCCTCTTTTTGAAGTTAATGTGGAAAAAGGAAGGAAGGATCAATGCAATCAATGTTCTGAATTCTACAGCTCATATAAATGGGGGAAATTGAACACATTTCCACATTTGCTCTTATTCTGCATAATTTATAATGCATTGTGTGGGTTGTATCAAACTAAGTTATACTCAAAGTAGACTCATCAAAACTACCAGACCAAAGTTAGTCAAGCTCATAAATCTTAATGGGTCACTTTGAGTAAGACTAATATTGGATGCAACCCTATAGATTTTACATAGACACATAAGAAGTGCCCTTATATCAGGACAGATGGTTTGTTCATCTAGTTCGGAACTGCCAACTCTTGCAGCAGTCTACCAGGATCTTCAGCAGCCAACTTTCTCATCAGCTGGTACTTTGGGAGAAGAACTGTGGGTCCATGGGAAAGCTCAGCAACAGAGCTCTGCCTTGCATGCAGAGGGTCTCAACTGCAGCCCCAGGCATCTTCACCCTGGAGAGCTACTGCCTGTCTGTGTAGACAATACAGAGCCAGGTGGACCAATGGTCTGACTTGATATAAGACAGTTTCCTACCTTTCCTAAATCCTCTGAGTTGCAGATTCCAGGAATTGAGCCTGGGACTTTCTGCAATGCAAAACTCAGACTTCATCACTGAGTCGTGGTTCCTCCATAATTTATCCTGGTTTCGGCTAGCCTTTTCAGTGAGCCACCTTCTGAATGTCTGCAGACACTGCCCAAGCTTTCAAGCTTATATTTTGCAGAAACTTGCTTTTTAAAAAGAATAAGATGTTGACATTCCCAGGATGCTGAATTCATGCCTAATGCCATTGTCTCTTCCCGAACACTACAATCACCTGCCATCGTTCAACAGAATCCATTTTGTTCCTTCCGTCAGGCACAAAAGCAAACTCCAAGCTTTCCAAAGAATGGACGCCTTCACCCCCATGTATTGCTGGCTTGAACTTCCTGGTGTCCATCAGACCAAGGAGAATAAAGTGAGCATTCTGTCATCCTTGCAACTCTTAATAAGATGCTCAGGAGATTCAGAGTTGGTGAGGCAGCTTTTTTTTTTTTTTTTTTGCAAAACAATGTAAAACATTACTCAACCTCTTCAGAGCGGGGCTTTCAGAAGAGACCTGCCAAACCCAAATGCATTCCATAATCCCTCCCATGGAAACCTCATTATCCTGCCTTTTGTTCGGTGGTGTGATGTATGTTTCTCTTGTATTAAAAATGAATGACTCCACTTTCCAGAGTCCCCTCATACATCATTCTGCCTTCCTGCGGTGTGAGTAATTGTTTGGTCCTAATTCCTCGTTAAAGTGGATTGAGTTCACAGTGGAAAACAAATAATTAAGGCCTACAATAACCTTAAAAATGCAGTGCCCGACAGATCTGGAGGAGCCAGGGATCCTAGTGTGAGATTCTCCTTGCACAGACTCGTGGAAAGGCATTGAAAAGCCTCTACCTTACGTCTCATTTCAAGAAAGTGGTGGGGATACTTTTATCTGCTGCCAAAAAGCCTGTAGGGAGACCAAGCCATTGGCAGACATGTCCAAAGAAATTTTAAACAGACCATAAAACCAAGAAAGCACCACTGGCGTGGGGGCATACCGTATTGGCCCAAATATAAGCCACACCTTTCCCCCCAAATTCCGACCATGAAAAGTTAAAGTGCGGCTTATATTCACGACCTTACGATATCACTGCTGAAACAACCCAGGATGCCACCACGAGGGCTGTTGAGGGTGCGAGACGATGGTGCCCATCCCGCCCGCCGATCCCAAGCCTCCCCTGAGCCATTAGAATGAAGGGGGGAAGCGGCACAGCTCCCCCCTCCCCAGAGTGTGGGGCAATGGCATGCCGCCCGCTGCTCCCAAGAATTTAACTCCAGGGGTTGCCGTTTCCCGGGCAGGCCATCACCTCCGCCGCCACCCTACGCAAACCTCCCCCCAGCTGCACCATGTAGGGCTGGTGCTTCAGGGGAGTGTTGGGGCCTCTTTGGCAGCCCCCCCCCCATCATTTCCCTGTCCACTGTGTGGGTCCTGTAGGGCCACAATTTTTTGATTGGACCACATGGTCGCTGCCAATTTTAAGTGAGTGTCTTATATTCGGGTATTGTCTCTCTCCCCCCCAAAAAATTTTTTTTTTAAAGGTGCAGCTTATATTCGGGTGAGGCTTATATTTGGGCCAATACAATATTTGTACAGGGGGTTCCAGTGGCAGGGCCTGAGCACCTAGAAGAGTTTGGATTTGATATCCTGCTTTATCACTAACCGAAGGAGTCTCAAAGCAGCTAACATTCTCCTTTCGTTTCCTCCTGAGTGAGGCAGAGAGACTTCAGAGAAGTGTGACTAGCCCAAGGTCACCCAGCAGCTGCATGTGGAGGAGCGGAGATGCGAACCCGGTTCACCAGATTACAAGTCTACCGCTGTTAACCACTACACCACACTGGCTCACCTAACTCACTCCACTGCTGTAGCTGCATCCAGGAGGAAGGAAATGCTGCATCTCTCTCTCTCTCTCTCTCTCTCTCTCTCTCATGCACAGTCACACACACAGCCAGTGGGTGGTATTGCACCTGTCAAGATCAGGTGACATCAAGGGCCAATTGGGGTTCCACCCGGTCCTATAAAAGCTGATGTGACTGGCATGACTGCAGTGGCAGACATTCATTGCTCAGGTGAATGCTAAGCTGCTCAGAGGCAGCCTCTCCCTGCTTGACTACCTATTCTGTCCTAAATGAAGGATTCTGCCTAAATAAATATGCAGTCTTTAATCCCCTGTACAAGAAGAGGACCCAGCAGTTTCCAGATGGTCTTCAAACCCTTCAGTAGCTGGAACAAGAAGAGGACCCAGCACTTTCCAGATGGTAAATGCAACCTTTCGGAAATCTACAGCAACTGTGCTTTTCTGGTTTCTGTGCAAACACATCATTGTGCAATTTTAGTAAGAGGTTTTTTAAAAAAAAATAAAAAAAGCAGTATGACTCGCGAGGAGGAGAGAAAAACAAGATGTGTCCATTCATCCCATGGGGTCACCATGGCAAAACCCACCATGTAGAAGGAGCAGAAACGATTATTTATGTATTCAATGACAGCAGCGCGGATACTACTGGCTCAGAGATGGAAAGAAGATGAAGTCCCGACTAGAGACATATGGCTGATGAAGATGATAGTCTGTGCTGAAATGGTGAAATTGACCGGGAAAATCAGAAATCAGGAAGAGAAAAACTTTACAATGTGATGGGAAAGATCTACAATGCATTTAAGAAAACACCATAAACAACTAAAAACTTTGGCAGGATTTGAGTAATGCTTGTAATATATTAAAGACTATGGTAAAAATGGACTATTTTTTTTTAAATAGAGAAAATAAGAGAAGCAGTTGAAAAAAATTGATAATGGTAACCATGGAAGGGTGGAGGGAGTCCGGACAAGACTAAGAAAAGGGGAGTAGTCCTATATATAAAACAACATCTTGAGGCCAAACAATTATTTAAAGACGAAGAAGGCAGAATAATAGCAGTACAGATCAAAACGCAAGGAGAAAAAATAATCTTAGTTGGAATCTATGCACCCAATGGAAATAAATCAAAATTTTATGAAGGATTGGAGGAAAAATTATTAGAATACATGGACCAAAAAATAATAATATTAGGAGACATGAATGGAGTAATCTCTCTAGAAATGGATAGAAGTAGAAAGAAAGCAGAAGCGAAAGATGGAAAATTGCCTAAAACCTTCTTTTCGATGATGGAGAATTGCAACCTGGTGGATACTTGGAGACTAAAACATCCACTAGACAAAGAATTTACACACTACTCGGAGGCAAAACAATCAAACGCAAGAATTGACTATGTAATAACCTCAAAAGAAATAACGCCAAGAATCAAAAAAATTGAAATTTTACCAAGGACTCTATCAGATCACAACCCAATATATTGTGAAATAAAAGGATTGGAAGAACGATCGTTTAGATGGAGACTTAACGAAAATCTGCTGGATGACCAAAGAATAGAAGATGAAGCTAAAGAGAAGTTGAGAGAATTCTTTGAACTAAATAGAAATAAAGGAATAAAAGAACATATAGTATGGGACACCAGCAAAGCAGTTATGAGGGGATTCTTCATACAGAAAAATAGTTTTAAAAAAAAGCTCAAAGAGAAAGAAAAGGAAGATATTCTGAAACAAATTATGGAAAACGAGAAAAAATTGGTGTCCAAACCAAATGATCGGAAAGCAAACCAAAACATAAAAATATTACAAAGTCAATATGCATTAATCATAAATCAAGAGGTAGAGTGGAAAATAAAATGGATGAGGCAGACGAGTTTTGAACATGCGAATAAACCCGGAAAATGGCTATCTTGGCAAATAAAGAAAAGGAAGGAACAAAGTGTTATAAATAAGATTAAAATTGATGAAAAGGAAATTGAAAACCCATTGGAAATAAGAAAAGGATTTGAAAAATTTTATAGACAATTATATAAAAAGAAGGAGAAAATAAAAATAGATAAAATTGAAGAATACCTAAATCGGAAAGGAGTGCAAAAAATCCCAACAGAAATGAAAAGCCAATTAAACGAGAAAATTAGCAAAGAAGAAATATTAAATGCGATAAAGGGCCTAAAAAGTGGAAAATCACCAGGTCCAGATGGATTTACAGCGAAATATTATAAAAAAATAAGCAGTATCCTGATAGAGCCATTTAGTGTAGTACTGAATAATATATGGGAAAGAGAAGAGATACCACAGACATGGAAGGAAGCCTACATAACCTTGATTCCCAAACCAGATGCTGATATATTACAGATCAAGAATTATAGACCAATATCGCTACTAAATACAGACTATAAAATTTTTACAAGTATAATAGCAAACCGCATGAAGAAAATATTAAATAAGACCATCAACGAAGACCAGGCCGGCTTCTTACCTGGCAGACAACTTAAAAACAATGTAAGAAATATTGTAAACATAATAGAATACTTATCTGTCAGGAACGAAAAGAGGGCCGCAATGATATTTATAGACGCAGAAAAAGCGTTCGATAACGTTGATTGGGATTTTATGATAAAGAGTCTGGAGTTAATGGATATTGGAGAACAAATATTAAGAAGTATTAAATCAATATATAAGGATCAGAAAGCAAAAATAATAATAATAAATAATGTGATAACAGAAAACATAGAAATCTCTAAAGGGACAAGACAAGGCTGCCCATTATCGCCGTTATTATTTATATCAGTACTAGAAATTCTATTAAAAAGTATAAGAGAATCTGAGAAAATTAGAGGAATAACAATCGGAAAAAAACAATACAAAGTAAAAGCCTTCGCAGATGATCTGGTTTTGACATTAGAGGATCCGGAAGAAAGTACCAATGCTGCATTGCAAGAAATTGAAGAGTTTGGCCAACTCGCGGGATTTAAACTAAATAGGAAAAAAACAAAAATGCTGACTAAAAATATGGACAATGACAAAATTAAAAAATTAGAAGATCTAACAGGAATAGAAGTAGCCAAAAAAGTCAAATATCTAGGGATCTGGTTGACGAATAAAAATATTAACCTTTTCCAAAATAACTATGATCTGGTCTGGAACAAAATAAAGGGAGATCTGGAAATGTGGGAGAAGTTGAAATTATCATTATTAGGAAGAATAGCGGCAATTAAAATGAACATATTACCGAGAATGTTATTTCTATTCCAGACGATACCTATAATTAAAGGAGTAGCAATTTTTAAAGATTGGCAAAAGAAAATTTCAAGATTTATTTGGCAGGGGAAAAAACCTAGAATTCGATTTAAATTACTAACTGATACCAAAGACAGAGGGGGGTTTGCACTGCCGGACCTGAAATTGTACTACGAAGCGTCATGCCTATGCTGGATCAAAGAATGGATGATACTAAAAAATACAAATTTATTAGATCTAGAGGGACATGACAACAGATTCGGCTGGCACGCCTACCTATGGCAAAATAAGATCAAGGTACATAAAGGATTTGGTAATCACGTCTTCAGAAAACCCCTGTACGAGGTATGGGAGAGATACAAAAATCTATTAGAAAGAAAGACTCCGTGGTGGCTCTCACCATTGGAGATGATGTCTTTAAAAAAGACAAATATGAGAGAGAACTGGCCAACATATGAAATGCTACTTAAAAAAGATGGAACAAATTGGAAATTAAGACCATATGAAGAAGTTAAAGAATATGTAAATGATTGGCTACATTACCATCAAATAAATGAATTACTAAGGAATGATTTGAAGAAATATGGCTTTAGCGAGGTTAAATCAAGATTTGAGATAGAAATACTTAGTAATAATTACAAAATACTGTCCAAAATGTATAAAAATTTGCTGGAATGGGAATTGAAAGATGAGGAGGTGAAGTCGGTTATGACTAAATGGGCGATGGACTTTGGTTATAACATCATGATGACAGATTGGGAAAGACTCTGGAGAGAAGGTTTAAAATTTACGGCCTGTAGCGCATTAAAAGAAAATATGTTTAAGATGTGGTATAGGTGGTATATAACGCCAGCAAAACTGGCAAAAATGCATAAAGGTAACAACAAATGCTGGAAATGTAAAGAAAAGGTCGGAACTTTCTACCACATGTGGTGGGAGTGCCAAAAGGCTAAAAGCTATTGGAATGAAATTTATAGCGAGATGAAAATGATATTAGGATATAATTTTGCTAAAAAACCAGAGTCTTTATTATTGGGTATAACAGGCACAGGAATTAAAAAAGATGATATAAAATTGTTTCAATATATGGCAACAGCTGCCAGAATCCTATGGGCCCAAAACTGGAAGCAGGAAATTTGCCGACAAAAGAGGAATGGGTGTTGAAAATGATGACTTATGCGGAGCTAGACAAAATGACAGGGAGAATCAGAAACCAGCGAGACCAAAAATTTATTGAAGATTGGAAAAAATTTACAAATTATTTAAAGAAATATACACAATTGAATACGTTGATAGGGTTACAGGAAGCTTTGTAGTCACAAATAACTATTATTGTATGATGAAACAAAGATTAACTATTCAAGATATGAAAACAAAAGCAATAATTTATGGAATAAATATAAAAACAAAGGAATTTGTATTGCTGAAACCAGACGGAAGGATTGTTGGAAGTCCAGGCCGGAAGAGGCCAAAATACATGATGTTTAATAAGTAATGAAATGTAAATATAATGTATATTTGTGAAATGTAATAAAAAGAATATTAAAAAAAAAAAAAATTAACTTTTTACAAAAGTATACATAGAAAGCAACCGAACATGTTTGTTGCAATGTTTTGGAATAATAAGTTTAATGATGATGTTCAACCAGCTGCTGGAAACCACAGGAGGGGAGAGGGCTATTGTGCTTGGATCCTGATTAGGGGTTCCCCACAACTGGCTGACCACTGTGAGGACAGGGTGCTGGACCAGATGCCCCCCCCCATTGGCCTGATCCAGCATGTTCTTCCTGTGTTCGTATGACGTAGCTCAGGGGCGGAGTGCTCTGCTTCAAAGGCCCCAGGTGATCTCCCTGTGAGCATCTCCAGGTAGGAGTCCTTGCCAAAACCCCCACAGAGCTCCTCCCAGTCCACTGTAGACAACACAGATCTAGACCGACCCAAGGCCTGACTCTGTATACAAAGCAGAGGCTGCTTTAGGCAATCCAACCTCCCTGATCGTTCCTAAAGACCTCAAGCCACCCTCATGTAGAGGAGGGTCCTGCATCCAAATTTGTGCACCTGGTTATTCAATAAATATATTATTAATAATGAAGATGTACTAGGACCAAACTGGCGCTTGCTGTAATAAAACTGAAATGAACTGAAACTGTGGTCTAAACCACAGAGTTTAGGGCTTGTCAATCAGAAGGTTGGTGGTTCGAATCCCCGTGATGGGGTGAGCTCCTGTTGCTCGGTCCCAGCTCCTGCCAACCTAGCAGTTTGAAAGCATGTCAAGTGCAAGTAGATAAATAGGTACCAATCCGGCGGGAAGGTAAACGGCGTTTCCGTGCGCTGCTCTGGTCCGCCAGAAGTGGCTTAGTCATGCTGGCCACATGACCCGGAAGCTGTACGCCAGCTCCCTCGGCCAGTAAAGCGAGATGAGCGCCGCAACCCCAGAGTCATCCACGACTGGACCTAATGGTCAGGGGTCCCTTTTCCTTTAGGACCAAAAAATCCACAGAATAGTTTTATATTATCCAATAAATTAGCTTTGCGCACAATGCATTTGTGAAAAATGCAATATACAACTAGGCTGATATAACTTTCATAATGCATAGAATGACCTAACAATAGAACTTCAAAAATTCAGTCCATCGAAATAGCAGCAAAAGCAGTACAGAACCCCCAAAATGGGACACTGTCCTCAGAAATGAAACCTGAGACGTGTTTGGCAGATTAGCAGGGTTTAATTCTGGCTGCGTTTCATCATGAGGATTGTTAACGTAGTGATGCCTCTTCCCTGAGGGAAATATGTGTTCCTTTTATTCTATGACCCATCAGTTGACACTGTCTTTCTTGGGTGGAACAGCTTCAGGACACTCTCCCGAATCTGCTTGGTCTTCACCCCATAAACAATGGGGTTGAGCATGGGGGGCGTCAGCAAGTAGAGGTTGGCAATAATGATGTGGACATGGTGGGGGATGGTGTGGCCCCCAAAGCGGTGGGTGAAGAAGGTGAAGAAGGCCGGCGTGTAGGTGATGATGATGGCGATGACATGGGAGGTGCAGGTCCCGAAGGCCTTGCTCCGTGCGTCCTTGGAAGAGAGGCCCACCACGGCCCTGAGGATCATGACGTAAGATACAATGATGAAGAGGATGTCAAGGCCGCTGACAATGGAGGCCACCACCAGGCCATATACGGCATCAATCCGGGGACTGGTGCAAGCAATCTTGGCCACAGACATGTGGTCACAGTAGGTGTGGGAGATGACGTTGGTGCGGCAGTAGGGCAAGCTTCTGATGAGGAAGGGGAAGGGAAGGATCACCACTGCTCCTCGGAGGAAGGCGGCCAAGCCAATGATGACAACCACCCGGTTGGTCAAGATGGTGGTGTATCTCAGTGGGTAGCAGATGGCAAGGAAGCGGTCCAGTGCCATGAGCATGAGGATGCCAGACTCTGTTGCAGTGAATGTGTGGATGAAGAACATCTGGGCCAGGCAGGAGGTGAAGTCAATCTCCTTCTGGTTGAACCAGAAGATGAGGGTTGTTTTGGGCACCACTGTGCTGACCATAAAGATGTCGTTGATGGACAGCATGCTGAGGAAGTAGTACATGGGCCTGTGAAGAGCTTCTTCGATCCAGATGAGGTAAAGGAGCCCACAGTTCCCCACCATGGCGACGAGATAAATGGAGAAAAAAGGGAAGGAGATCCAGACATGAGCAGCTTCTAGGCCTGGGATGCCATTAAGGATGAAGAAGGTGAAGGTGCCCTCAGAGTGGTTCAGTGCTGCCATGATAGTCAGATGATAAAGGTCATGTCTTCCTGCACTGCAGCATCTGGTCTTTGGGTGAAACACTGCAGAAGATAATCGTACTTTTAATAATTTGTTGGAAGTCACCCAGAGTTGCTGGGGCATATAAATAATAAAATTGTTATTAGTTGTTATTATTATAACCAACTCAGGCAACTGAAAACACAAGCCCTGTCAAAGGGACGTTGGCAAACTGAGCAAGTCCCTGTCCCACCCATGTAGGGCATTTCAAAAAGGTCAGAAGAAACACACCCACCCCACCCCGCGAAGTTTAGGGCAATTTTAACCCTCCAGCGCTCATTCATTTCATTTCACTTTTAACGCGTCTGTCGCCTTTTTGTATTACTATGCACAAGGAGGTTTACAAACTAAAGAAACAACGAAACACACTACAAAGGTCACACACCTTATAACAATCTGTTCCAATACAAACATGTCATAATAAAATCATAATTTTAAAATAAGCAATGTAGCTCAAATAAAGTAATATTCAGCAATCCATAAGAATATTCCCTTCTGGTCGTACTGCAAAAAAGAGATGATGGGATACCCCAAATTCCCGGTTCCTCCTCTCTCTCCCTCTCTGCTGTGTGCATATATACATTGTTATGAGTTGGGGCGGAGTCCCTTCCAGCTCTTGTGGTCCTGCATCTGTGGACTAGAACAAGCATGCCAAATCAGACCCTCTGTCCAGGCAATGGATTTGGCCGACTGCTTAAGCACCACGACTAGCCTAACCAAAGAAGGTGTCCTGTGCCATAGAAAGAATGGGTGGGCCTCCCTAGCTGCTAGAAGGGAGAAGACTAGCCAGAGCTGCGGTGTCTGAGAGCTGAGCTCAAAGCAGGCTGTAGTCAAGAGTCACAGAAACCTATTTGCTCTGTGCTGGATCCAAACCTATGACTAAGGGAGAAGCAAGATCTGTTGGGGTGTTGATGCTGTGAGCCCCTCTACCCTATGATCAGCTTGTATATATGTGTCTCCACAGTCTCCTCCGACCCTCATTCCATAGAAACTGAACCTCAGTTTAGCACCTGGAACCTTGGAGTCTCTCGCTGCTTGGAGACTGGGATGGCAGTCTCCAAGCAGAAGACAGAGACCATATTGCTTTAATCTGCAAACGACCCCAATTCACTCAAGTGAGAGAAGTCCCTTGGGGGGAAGACGTTCTTCAAGCAAGAGCAACAAGCCCCCGTCCAAAGAATGATGGGAATTGGGCAAAGAGGCTGATGCCCTCCATGATTCTTCTCTGGTTTTGGGAGTTCCTGATGCCACAAAGCAAAGGGTGTTGGAGGTGTCATCGAACTATAGCATTGGAAGGGACCCCCAAGGTTCACCCAGTCCAAATCCCCAATAGGCAGGAATCACAACTAAAGCATTGCTGATAGATGGCCATCCCAGGAACCCAAGATTACCTGGAGAAGGGGACAGCAGGGTCAAATCCTTAAGGGAGATTCCCAGGGCTTGGGAATTCTTCTAGCACAAAGCAGTCCACAACATTGAGCTTCTTCTCCAGTAAGGTCAACTCACCAAGAGCCGAGGCACACAAAGGTCTCCATTCATTTCACTGGCTCAGACTTGACATGATACACAAATGGCTTTGCAAGAGCTGCTCCCAGTTGCAGAGGCATTTATAACCCTCTCCTCTTCTCAGCTGTCCAGTTCTCTGCCAAGCAGAGCATTCCCCTCTGGATAGCTGCACAAATCTCCAGGCACGCGGGGTGGGGGTCCTCCAGGAGGAGGCCAGAGGGAGGCTTTGGATGGAAACCACTAATTGTGTTTTGGGCCCCTGAGATTGGTATGGGACGAGGAAAGCTTAGCTGGAAGAGCACGAGACTCTTAATCTCAGGGTTGTGGGGTCTAGCCCTGCATTGAGAAGAAACACAGCCCAGAATAAGTAAGGAGGTAATACAAGAATACTTGGCTAGTTTAGATGTATTCAAGTCTCCAGGGCCTGATGAACTACATCCAAGAGTATTAAAAGAACTGGCAGTGGTGATTTCAGAACCACTGGCAGTAATCTTTGAGAATTCCTTGAGAACAGGCCAAGTCCCAGCAGACTGGAGGAGAGTCCCGGACTCCACCTGCTCCTGAGGCGGCTCTCTCCTCGCTCTTCACACTTGGCCCAAGCTCAGCAGCCGGATGTTGAGGAATGGGGGGCAGGACGTTTGGGAAGTGTGGCCTCTTTCCCTAGCATGGTCCTCCAGCAGTGCGGGGTGGGGAGGTGGGTGGGTGGTGGACTCTCCTCCTCCTCCTCCTCCTCCCTCAGCAGTGCACTGGGGAGGGGGAGAAGCTCGCCAGCCCACTCCTCGTTCAGAAGGGCTCTGCTCTCCCTGGACTCCAACTCTCCTTCCTGGACACTCAGCTTGGCGCCCTTCAGACCTTGGTGCCCTGGTTCCCTGCACCACGGGTCTGGGGGGGCAGTTGCAATGCCTTGAAAATCTGAAGTCCCCAATGCAGCCTCCAACTAAGGCCAGGACAACAAACCTGATCATTCCCTTACACTTACCAAACCTTCAAAAATTCACAAGAAGTCAACTGTTTGTCCGATTCTCTCCATACCAATGGCGTATCACTCCTAAAGAGAAGGTGGATCCAGGCTCCTCCCTCCCTCCACAATCCCCTGAGTGTATTGTCATGTACTCCCCACTCCTCCACAAGGTGTGAAATCAAACCCCATAGTGGGAGGCAGAAGGTTTGTTCAACAGCAACAGTGTCCCAGACAGAAATCCATCTTTAGAATGGATTATGACCCGATCTTTTCAAAACACAAACAAGAAAGCCTGGAAGGCCACTCCAAGAGGAATAAAACATTATTGCAGAACAATATTATTAATCATTAGTTATTAGTAGCAGAGGGACGCGGGTGGCACTGAGGTCTAAACCACTGAGCCTAGGGCTTAGAATCCTAGAATCCTAGAGTTGGAAGAGACCCCAAGGGCCATCCAGTCCAACCCCCTGCCAAGCAGGAAACACCATCAAAGCATTCCTGACAGATGGCTGTCAAGCCTCTGCTTCAAGACCTCCAAAGAAGGAGACTCCACCACACTCCTTGGCAGCAAATTCCACTGTCCAACAGCTCTCACTGTCAGGCTTCTATAATAGTTTCTTAATCAATTTTTTTGGATATGTTTAGAATCCATTGCCCCGTGTCCGCTTCTCTGGAGCAGCAGAAAACAACCTTTCTCCCTCCTCTATATGACATCCTTTGATATATTTGAACATGGCTATCATATCACCCCTTAACCTTCTCTTCTCCAGGCTAAACATACCCAGCTCCCTAAGCCGTTCCTCATAAGGCATCGTTTCCAGGCCTTTGACCATTTTGGTTGCCCTCCTCTGGACACGTTCCAGATCTTCAGTATCCTTCTTGAACTGTGGTGCCCAGAACTGGACACAGTATTCCAGGTGAGGTCTGACCAGAGCGGAATACAGTGGTACTATTACTTCCCTTGATCTAGACGCTATACTCCTATTGATGCAGCCCAGAATTGCATTGGCTTTTTTAGCTGCTGCATCACACTGTTGACTCATGTCAAGTTTATGGTCTACCAAGACTACTAGATCTGATCAGAAGGCTTGCCGATCAGAAGGTCAGCGGTTTGAATCGTCGCGATGGGGTGAGCTCCTGTTGCTCCATCCCAGCTCCTGCCCATCTAGCAGTTTGAAAGCACGTCAAAGTGCAAGTAGATAAATAGGTACCGCTCTGGCGGGAAGGTAAACGGCGTTTCCGTGTGCTGCTCTGGTTCCCCAGAAGCGGCTTAGTCATGCTGGCCACATGACCCGGAAAAACTGTCTGCGGACAAACACTGGCTCCCTCGGCCAGTAAAGCGGGATGAGCCCCGCAACCTCAGAGTCGTTTGCGACTGGACTTAACTGACAGGGGTCCTTTACCTTTTTATTAGTAGCTGAAGCAAAATATGTAGAGTGATGGTGAAGTTTTGTAGGACCAGACTGTGGTACCTGATTAAAGTCTCTTAAAAATTAAACTCCTACAGATACCCTTGGGAAGAGGGGTAAGTGGCACAGAGAACAAACCAGCAGCTGCCCTCTCCCTTGTGACTGTCCTCACCTCACATATTGCCTGAAGATCCCAAGATGACATCACACCAGACATCACATATGCCTCCCCGCTAGAAGCACTCCCAGGGAGCTGGAGCAGCAGCTCTCTGGTCCTATGGAAGGTAGGTGTCCTACAGGGAACAGAAGCCTGCAGCTTAGGCAACTCTTAAGACAGCTCTCTCTCTCCTCAGTTGACTGGAACCAAGGAGGGATATGAACGGGGAATGGAGCTTCTGCTTTTGATGGGCAGAATCACCACACAGTTACACAAAATCCCCCCAAAAAGAGAGAAAGAGAGAACAGCCCACAGATGAATGGCGCCTTCCGCCAACCAGTCTTCTGGATCTGAACCCTGGTCACCATTGACCTCCTGATATTTCTGATGCTAGCACACATGTAAGATAAAATCTCAGAGAGTTCTGCATAGATACTTCCTGGTGTGCACGTCCTGTCACCTGATGCATTTTCAGGGACCATGTAGATTCTCTTCCATTTGATGCACCATATCTGTTGAAGAATGTCAATGCATGTTTGCGGTGCCTGCTTAGGGTGTAGCTTTTCCAGGGTTCAACTAGAGACAAGGGCTTCTTCCATCCCCAGTCTGGAGTGGCGAGGGCAGCATCCTTGGAAACAAGGTAGGTGTAACCAAAACATGACTGTGGAGTGTGCAGACAGCCAACCCCTTTAGCTGCAGAGTTTGCACCAGCCCCACACGCCAAAAAAATAATGAACACAAGCTGTAGTGGAAGGAACAGTGTACAGATGGAACGGCACTTGCAATCTACTGCACCAGTTATCAGTTTGTTTCTTTTTTTTTTTTTTTATAAGAATTTTTTGACATTTTCCTTTTAAAAACAAAATATAACAGACACATAACAAACATAACAAATACAAACAGTGTCAAGTTTCTTATAGCATCTTTCTAAAAGGAAGAAATTCTATTTTCGTATCTTGACCATTGACTTCCCCTGCCTATACACCTTCGATTTTATATCCTTAATCTATTTTATAACCATTTTTCCTAAAAAAAAAAAAAAAAAGTTGTTTCAATTATATAATTACATTACATCCCTATAATAATACCTCATCCTAGTTCTTCTTAATACAATCTTATCAATTTCTTAACTTAATCTAGATCTTGATCTTCTTTTCCCATAAACTTACAATCCAACTTCGCTAATCTTCACAAATCATCTACATCAAATCTAAATCTTCTGTCCTTTAACCTACTGCTAATAACATAAAAACTTGAAATATCTCCTTTCATATTCAAATTAATATATAACAAAATATTGTTGACAGTATTCGCCCTCCAATTTCGTTTTGCCGTATTAGACTACTTTAAATTTTATTTCAAAGCTTCACCCCACACCCCCTCTGTCCATTGTTCTTCTCTTGGTGGCATCGGCTCTGAACATCCATATAACTTCTCTCTCCCAACGACCACAGATCCAGGCACAATCCATATCTCTTCTTGCCACGAGTTCAGAGGTGTCCATCTCATTATCTCTCAGCTTCTTCGGTTCTTTGTAACATTCCTTTTCTTCTTGTAAATACCTTAATTCTCTGTCCCTGGCCCCCGAGCTCACACCACGGGGGTTGGATATAACAAATCTTAACGTCGCCTTGGGGCTGCCACCCCCAAAAAGCGAATTTCTTCTCCGAAGTTGCTCACTCATTTCCGTCCATCCTCTTAGCTCATTAGCAAGACATTCTTCATAAGTGTCAAAAATTTTCAAAGCCTCCTCTGTGGGCAATTGGTTCCCTTTCAGACCCCCACACAAGACTTTAACTTTTCTGTAAAGCAGTTCCACCTGCAAAGCAGTGAGTCTCTGTTCGTCCGTTAGTCCAGAGTTCAATACCAGTTCAAGGACAAAACCCAGCATACTGGCAGAGGAGGAGGAAGTGGGTGTTATGTTTCTACTCTCCTCTTTGTTCGACGCCATTTTTCTGTGCTGGAGCGCAGATACCGCAACTTTAAATGGAGATATTTTCCTCTATTTAACTGTCCGAAAAAAGAGTTTGCCAGTCTCATGTGTCAATTTTAAATACATAGTAACCAGTTCTGTAGCAGTAGTCCCTCAGATTGGTTACATTCTTCGGCTCGAAGGGAGGGAGGCAGGCTGCCCTTCCCCTTCCCCCCGGATCGTTCCAAAAGCGCAAAAACTCTTTCAATTCTTTACTCACGACCACCGGGTTCCTTTGGCTCTAATCTTCGCAGGTAGAACTTGGACGCTCACCGCGGGCTTTGTCGCCGCATTTGCATCCCGGATGGGGCATGTCCCCTGAAGCCCGGCTCCGGTTGTCCCTTCACCCCCACTCCCCCTTTACAGGGGGGCAGGGGAAGGGTTCGGAGCCTCCGCGGGCACAGCCGGGGAGCCCAGGGGGCGGGACGCTCTTCCCGCACCCCAACCGGAGCCGCGCGCTGCGGTAGCGCGGCTCCTAACCCCCGGGATGGACAAGGCGCCTCGGGACCGAGGCAGCCTTCGACCACCCGGCGATGGCGTCGCCGCCGGAAGACCAGTTATCAGTTTGTTTCTGTACAGATGTCAGGCACAAATTTTGACACAGAAAAGCTTTAATAGACCTGTGTGATATTCTGTTCCCTGTGCAGAAGGGAATCAAGGTGGACAAGGAGAACAGGATCTTTCCTATACGGTCATGTGACCTTTCAGCAACGTTCTTGTTATTTCTGCTTCTGGCTCTTCTCTCCTTTGGATAATGATTTTATGTGCTTGTTAAGGGATTGCTTTTCATCATAGTTTCTTTCTTTCCCCCCCTTTTTCTTATTTTTATTTATCGTATTATTTATCGTATATACATTTTTACATTTACATTAAGTACATCAAATTCCAAATTCAAGTTCAAAACAATACAGAACAAAACAGTTCAATTTAACACATCCTTTTTACCCGCTCACTCCCCCCACCTCCACAGCTTCCCCTCCCCCATGAGTGATCGTATACCATCAATTTCAGTTTCATCTATCGTTTCCAGTTGTGTTAGTTTCCTGTAGGTTATTTCCTTTGTCTATCTATAATTGAATTATTTTCTTATCATCCATTTTCCAGTGCGTTTCTCTCTGCTCAGTCTACTAATAATTCATCATTTGGACAGTACTTTTCCATGTATTCTTTTAGTCCTTCCCATTCTTTAATTAAATCTTTGTTTGTACGACCTCTGATATTGGCTGTTATTTTTGCCATTTCAACAAATTCTAATAATTTACCCCTCCATTCTGCTAATGTTGGTAAGTTTTTACCTTTCCAGTTCTTAGCAATCAGCAATCTTGCTGCTGCTGTTGCGTATAATAATGTGTTTGTCTTATTTTTAGGAATACTCTCTGGTATTAATCCCAACAAAAACAGATCCAGTTTTTTATCAAAATGTATTCTTAGAATTTTCTTTAGGTGTTCATTTATTTCATTCCAGAAGGACTTTATTCTTTTACAATCACACCATACATGGAGAAAAGTACCTTCTCTTTTCCGCATCTCCAGCATATTTTTGTTTGATTCTTATAACTCTTTGATAACTTCTCAGGTGTCATATACCAGTGGTAAAACATTCTGATCATATTCTCTTTAATCGTGGAGCATGCGGTTAAGTTCATAGCACTCTTCCACAGCTTTTCCCATTTCTCTAGTTCAATAACCTGGCCTAGTTCTCTTGCGCATTTAAACATGACCTCTTTTGTTGTTTCCTCTTTTAACTCCCTCCCTGGTGAGTCTCTGAAGATTATTACTTGATTTTTAGCTGCACTTTACTTATATCGAATTTACAGTCTCCCTTTCGTCAACCCAGTTATTTTAAACGTCTATGGGAGACTGTTCTCGGCGTCAGTTGTAAAGCAAGGAGTACCTGGTGCCTGCTTTCATCATAGTTTTCATCATATTGTTAGCTGCTGGCTCCCGTGTGGTATAAATATCTTCCTCCTATATACATAAAAATACAAGGCTGTTGTCATGCAAACACGACGGCAGCACACTTCAACTGGTGTGTGTGTGTGTGTGTGTGTGTGGCGGGGGGGGAGAGTTTATTCAGAGTGGTTTGGCATAACTGCCTAACCCAATACATTAAGCTTTTAATGGGGGAGGACAGGCCCTTCAGAAAAACACTCTCCCAAGTGCCTCCGCCTCCTTTAAGAGGAGGTGGGGGGTGGGGGTGAGCTGTGAGAGGAGGGAAGGAGAGCCAGGATAGGAGAGGGGTAAAGCAGGGTGGGAATGAGATGTAAAGGGAGGAGGGGTGAGCCAGGTGTTGGAGAAGGTGACTTGGCAAAGAGCTTAGTGGGTCGAGTGGAGGGAGGAAAGCTGGCAGCCCCTCATTTTCAATTAAGATACATAAGCTGCAAAATCTTAAACTCTGGCAGTGGAATGTCCCCACAGTGGATTCTGATGGTGGTACTTAACTCTGTCCTCTTTCCAGAGGAAGTGGCAGCCATAATAATAATAATAATAATAATAATAATAATAATAATAATAATAATAATTTATTATTTATACCCCGCCCATCTGGCTGGGCCTCCCCAGCCACTCTGGGCGGCTTCCAACACAATATTAAAATACAATAATTCATCAGACATTAAAAGCTTCCCTAAACAGGGCTGCCTTAAGATGTCTTCTAAAAGTCTGGTAGTTGTTGTTCTCTTTGACATCTGGTGGGAGGGCATTCCACAGGGCGGGTGCCACTACCGAGAAGGCCCTCTGCCTGGTTCCCTGTAGCTTGGCTTCTCGTAATGAGGGAACCGCCAGAAGGCCCTCGGAGCTGGACCTCAGTGTCCGGGTAGATCGATGGGGGGTGGAGACCGAGGCCATTTAGGGTCAGCACCAACACTTTGAATTGTGCTCCTTTATTATTCTTTTATTTTATTCTAATTATTTATTTTTATAATATTTATATTTTATTAAGGTGATTTCAGTTAAAAGAAATAAAGTGATACAGGAAAAAAGAAGGAAAAGTGAGAGGGAGAAAAACAACAAAGACACATATAAAAATGTAAATATACAAGAAGAAGAAGAAGAAGAAGAAGTATATACAGTGGTAGCTCTGTTTTTGAATGTAATCCATTCCGGAAGACCGCTCAAGTTCTGAAAACTGAAAACTCAATACGGAAGCCTCAATACAGAAACCTCAGTACGGAAAACTCAATATGGAAGCCGCGTAGAATGTTCAACTTCCGAGGTGCTTTTGAAAACCAAAGCATTTACTTTCAGGTTTACGGCGTTCGAAAACCGAAATGTTCATCAACTCAGACGTTCAAAAATCAAGGTACCACTATACGATATTCCCATACATTGTTGTATAAATTGGTATAGTGTTATTGTCCTAGTGCTTATGTAAATGCTAATAGCCTACTACATTTTGGATAAACTCATTCCAAATGTCACCACATTTATCCATACGGAGCCTGTGCCTCTAAGCAGCCCGTTCATAAATTGCCAGTGGTGTCATATCATCAGCCCATTGATTTCGTATCTTTATTTTTTCCAATTCCTCAATATCAATCTCTTGGCCGCCATTAGGGCACAGAAAATCCATTTCCGTTGTCCCATTAATAGGAGACAAGGAACTTCTAGGAGCTTGTTAATTGCCGAGGAAGAAAAAGAAGAAGAAGAAGAAGAAGAAGAAGAGGAGGAGGAGGAGGAGGAGGAGTTTGCATTTGATATCCCGCTTTATCACGACCCGAAGGAGTCTCAAAGTGGCTCACATTCTCCTTTCCCTTCCTCCCCCACAACAAACCCTCTGTGAGGTGAGTGGGGCTGAGAGACTTCAAAGAAGTGTGACTAGCCCAAGGTCACCCAGCAGCTGCATGTGGAGGAGTGGAGACACGAACCTGGTTCCCCAGATAACGAGTCTACCGCTCTTAACCACTACACCACACTTTGAAGTGGAAACAGGCCCATGATAAGATTTATTGTGAGCTGCGCATGGAGTATTCTACTCCGAAGTGGCAGCCATTCCTCGAAGTTCCTCATGGCAATGTCCATTCCTCCTGCCAACCTCACGACCACAGAATTTGCCCTGAGGGGCTTCCCTGGGCTGGAGGCGGTTCATGGCTGGATCGGGATGCCCATCTTTTTTGCCTACCTGGCAGCCATCCTGGGAAACTGCACCATCCTCTACATCATACGGACGGAGCCCAGTCTGCACCAGCCCATGTACTACTTCCTGGCCATGGTGGCCACCACTGACTTGGGTCTCTGCCTCGCCACGGTGCCCACAGTGCTGGGGGTCCTCTGGTTCCAGCTGAAGAAGATCAGGAAGCCCTGCTGCATAGCTCAGATCTTCTTCATCCACTCCTGCTCCTTCATGGAGTCAGCTGTGCTCTTTGCCATGGCCCTGGACCGATTCCTGGCCATCTGCTCTCCTCTGAGGTACACAGCGCTGCTGAACTCCAGCAGGGTGGCCAGAATTGGGCTGGTCCTCCTGCTAAGGAGCACTGCTCTCCTCATGCCGCCCTTGCCTTTCTTCCTGAAGTTCCCCTTCTGCCCAGATGCTACCCTTTCCCATTCTTACTGCCTGCACCAGGACTTGCTCCGCATGGCGTGCACTGACACAACCTTCAGCAGCTTCTATGCCCTCATCCTCATCCTCCTGACCATGGGTTCTGACCTGCTCTTCATCCTCATCTCCTATGGCCTCATCCTGAGCACTGTCCTGGGCATGGCCTCTGACAACCAGGGCCACCGCAAGGCCCTGGGCACCTGCGTCTCCCACATCTGTGCAGTCCTGGTCTTCTACGTCCCGGTGCTTGGGCTCTCCATCGTACACCGGTTTGGACAGCATGCACCTGCCCTCCTCCACGTCATCATGGGCAATGTCTACATCCTCCTGCCACCCCTGATGAACCCCATCATCTACAGCATCAAAACAAAGCAGATCTACAGCAGGATCCTCAGAATGATCTCAATGAAGAACCTTTGAGGAAGTCGATGTCAGGAAGAACCCAATCATTCCACTCCAAAGTTCACTCTTCCCATATGGAAATAATGCTTTATTCAAAGTTTAATTCCATAGTGTGCCCCCAATGATCTCCTATTTTCCTGTGTTTCATTTCCTCCAAGAAAACTGTGTTTAGTTTCTCACAAGGAAGCTGGTAAAATGTGGGTTGAATGAGAAATAGAAATACTTTTATTGTCACTGTACCACATGTTTACAGTGAGATTAAACGAGCCCCCTCTCCCCCACAATCTCTCAGTCTCTCTTGCATTACATTTATTATTATTATTAATTTTATATTATTATTAATATCATTTTTATTGTTTTTATATAAATACATTGAGAAAAACTTTCACATTTATTTTTCCATTCATTTAACATTTTGGCCTTTTAGGGCCGTGACTTCCCTCAAACCCTCCACATGATTTTCTAATATCTATTACTTTATACTATACTTCTTAATCCAATCATTGCTTTAAATCATCATATCCAACTTAATCACTATAATTTCATATTTACAACGCCATTTCTTCGATAATCCACAAAGCTTCTTGCAGCCCTATCAATGTATTTGATTGAATGCCATTGTCTCTTAAATAATTCATAAATTTAGTCCAGTCTTTGATGAATTTCTGGTCCCCCTGTTCTTGGATTCTTCCCGTCATTTTGTCCAATTCTGCATACTCCAGCAAATTCTCTGTCCATTCTTCCTTTGTTGGTGTTTCTTCTTGTTTATATTTTTGTGCTATTAAGATTCTCGCCACATTCACTGCATATTGGAAAAGTTTAAATCTTGTTTTTTTAATGTCTGTACCAGTAATGCCCAGTAAGAAGGCTTCTGGTTGTTTTTTGTTTTTTTTTAGCAAATGTATACTTCAACATTTTCTTCATTTCATTATAAATCATATCCCAGAAGCCTTTCACCTCCCCCACAATCTCTCAGTCCTTGTTACACTCTATGTGCTGTCGTACAACCTCCAACCCCGAACGTCAGCTGAGATTTTGCTGTCTTCCATTCAGCAGCCTCATAGCCCACAGGTAGAAACTGTTAGGTAGATTTGTAGCTGACTGACCGAACCCAAATAGTACTCCTTAATGGTTCCTCATCATCCTGGGGAAAAGTGACAAGCGGGGTGCCGCAGGGTTCTCTCCTTGGCCTGTTCAATATCTTTATAAACAACTTGGATGAAGGAACTGAGGGGATGCTCATCCAATTTGCAGGTGACGCCAAACTGGGAGGGGTAGCTAATGCCACAGAAGACAGAAGAACTGGGCCCAAACTGACAATATGTTTTTCATTAGGGACGAATGTCAGGTTCTGCACTCAGGCAGGAGGAACCAGATGCACAAGTATAAGATGGGGGACACCTGGTGTACTAGCAGTACATGTGAAGAGGATCTAGGGGTCTTGGTGGAACACAAGCTGAACCTGAGTCCACAGGGTGATGCAGCAGCAAACAAAGAAAAAAGGAAGGAAGGAAGGAAGGAAGGAAGGAAGGAAGAAGAGCATTTTTGAGCCAAGATTCTGATTTAAGTTAAATCACAGGATCAAGGAACTGTTTGATATATACATTTGGCAATCATACCAGAGACCTTGATCTTAAAATGAGCTCTTTTATCCTTACTTAGATCTTTTGCCAGAGATAACAATTGGCCGGCTTCCCAGCTTTCTAGCATGCTGTGTTACACTTAACATGCGAGGATTCCTACAGGAATTCAACTGTTAGCTTGCTCACAGTCTTACCGCAAGAAGTTTTCAGGGTTTTTGCACAGCTGCATTGATTATTCTATACTCAGCTAGATTACCTGCAAAACATTATCTAGCCTACATTATATATTAAATAGTGGGTGGACATAGCAGAGGACACAGTAATTCTCCAAGCAGCTCTGTTTATTCTCAGGCTGGAACAGAAGTGAGCTGAAGGGCTCAGCAGCCTGCTTATATAGAACTCAGCTACAAAGCAACAGTAACAACTTTCTGTAGTTACCCAATCGCTGAACGTCACTTTCAATCCCTCATTTGTATGTGCGGACCTGAGTGAAAACTGCAACAGAATGAACTATATACACACACCCCTAGAGGCCTAGGGTGAGAACTTCAATACATAACATTATACCTTTTAACTGTTATCAACTTTAAAATATAATGCTACCTACGGTTAGGGTTAGCTGTAAATATATTCTATAAAGCACTCCTAAAAGTCTCATTTTAGCTTTCTGTTTCTTCTGAAGACGGTGTGTGTGTGTGTGTGTGTGTGTGTGTGTGTGTGTGTGTGTGTGTGTCTGGCTGCGGCTGATACTTCAAAGGGGGTATCACCCCAGATGAACTGTTTTCTCCAGCAGAGAAAGGGAGAAAGTCTTTTTACAAACGGCTGGATAATAATAATAATAATAATAATAATAATAATAATAATAATAATAATAATAATAAATTTATACCCTGCCCATCTGGCTGGGTTTCCCCAGCCACTCTGGGTGGCTTCCAACACAAGCTGGAATGTGTCCAGAGGAGGGCAACCAAAATGGTCAAAGGCCTGGAAACAATGCCTTATGAGGAACGGCTTAGGGAGCTGGGTATGTTTAGCCTGGAGAAGAGAAGGTTAAGGGGTGATATGATAGCCATGTTCAAATATTCAAAGGATGTCATATAGAGGAGGGAGAAAGGTTGTTTTCTGCTGCTCCAGAGAAGCGGACACGGGGCAATGGATTCAAACTACAAGAAAGAAGATTCCACCTAAACATTAGGAAGAACTTCCTGACAGTAAGAGCTGTTGGACAGTGGAATTTGCTGCCAAGGAGTGTGGTGGAGTCTCCTTCTTTGGAGGTTTTTAAGCGGAGGCTGTCACAATGTTCTTTTCACAAAAGTTTTGATATATTTGCACACTCTCACTGGTGATACAAACCAAACCTAGTTAACATTTACACATTCATTGTATGAGCAATCAAAAATTTCTATATCATTAATGAAAAGATAAATGAATACAGGAATCAATACTTACACTTCATATGCTAAGTTCTTTCTTGGCTTAAGCATTAATTCGTTTAGCAAAGTTACTGTGTTTGGATCAACCATATGGAAGGGGTTAATTAGCTAACCTATATATTTACCTGAATGTATTGTTAGTCCAGTGAATGTATTAAGTATAAAAGCCCAGTCTGCACCAGCCCATGTACTACTTCCTGGCAATGCTGGCCACCACTGACTTGGGTCTCTGCCTCACCACGGCACCCACAGTACTGGGCGTCCTCTGGTTCCAGGTGAAGAAGCTCAGCAAGGAAGCCTGTGTAGCTCAGCTCCTCTTCATCCACTCCTTCTCCTTCATGGAGTCAGCTGTGCTCTTTGCCATGGCCCTAGACCGATTCCTGGCCATCTGCTCTCCTCTGAGGTACACAGCGCTGCTGAACTCCAGCAGGGTGGCCAGAATTGGGCTGGTCCTCCTGCTAAGGAGCACCTTATTCCTTCTGCCCCCTGTCTTTCTCCTCTTGACGTTCCCCTACTGCCCTAATGCTGTCCTTTCCCATTCCTACTGTCTGCACCAGGATATGATTCGCATGGCATGCGCCAACACAACCTTCAACAGCCTCTATGCCCTCACCTTAATCCTCCTGACCATGGGTTCCGACCTGCTCTTCATCCTCATCTCCTATGGCCTCATCCTGAGGACTGTCCTGGGCATGGCCTCTGACAACCAGGGCCATCGCAAGGCCCTGGGCACCTGCGTCTCCCACATCTGTGCCGTCCTGGTCTTCTACGTCCCGGTGCTTGGGCTCTCCATTGTACACCGGTTTGGACAGCATGCACCTGCCCTCCTCCACGTCATCATGGGCAATGTCTACATCCTCCTGCCACCCCTGATGAACCCCATCATCTACAGCATCAAAACAAAGCAGATCTACAGCAGGATCCTCAGAATGGTCAGGAACTCCTGAAGGATTTGTCAGTTGATGGATTGTTTGCTTCATTTTATTTTCCTATGTTTGTATCCTGCTTCCCCCCCCCCCCATCATGGAACCCAATGAGGCATTCATGATGTTCGCATCCTGCCTCTGACATGCTTTGCTCCAGCAAGGCGGTGGCCTCATGATCCTTCAGGCAAGACCCTGGGACCATTCATCCAAGGGAATTCCAAGAGAGAGCCAGTCACTCAGCTCACTGTGACCAATATCCATTCATCAATATTGTGCCAGGCACTGTAGAAAAACAGCATTGTCCCTCTCTGAGTTGTACCAGTTAGGATGCTATTTCTGTTGGGTTATTTCCCTCTATGTCTAATCTTATCACATCTCTTCTGCCTTCTCTAAAGAAATACAAGATTAAACAGCCTGGATAGTCCAGTGTGTTAGAGCGTGGTGCTGATAATGCCAAGGTTGCAAATTTGACCCCCAGGTGGGACAGCTGCATATTCTTGAAGGGAGTTGGACCAGACGACCCTCTGGCTCCCTTCCTGGGTTCTTTCGTTGCTGTGGCTGATTTGCTACTCAAAGTACTTGAATGCCCCCCAACCACAGCTAAGTGAAGCTCATGTGGACACAATGGGTAGAGGAAGAGGCGAAATGGTGATGGGCTCCATTCCACACAACTGGGTGAGGGTTGCCTGACAGTGGTGGACCTTCTCAAGATTTGGTGAGGGTTTCCTTCGGGGCCTGGACTCCTGGGAGCTGCCCAGAGTGGCTGGGGAAATCCAGCCAGATGGACGGGGTATAAATAATAAATTATTATGAATATGGTCATTTAGTCACACTGCGTTGCTTATGGGTCGGGGGGGGGGGTGTCGTGTAGATTTCTCAATTCCCCAAATGTTCACTTTCCAACTTAACCAGCTGCTGGAAACTGTCCTATGGATCGGAGGTTTCTGGTACGAGGGTGGTGCAAGCCTCTTGGGCTTGCCAATTGGAAGGTCGGTGGTTCGAATCCCTGAGATGGAATGACCTCTCGTTGCTCTGTCCCAGCTCCTGTCAACCTAGCAGTTCAGAAGCACACCAGCGCAAGTAGATAAATAGGTAGTGCTGTGGTGGGAAGGTATGCGCTCTGGTTTCCGTCACGGTGTCCTGTTGTGCCAGAAGCGGTATAGTCATGCTGGACACATGAACCCAGAAAGCCGTCTGTGAACAAACGCCCTCTCCCTCGGCTTGAAGAGAGATGAGCGCCGCAAATGCATAGTCACCTTTGACTGGACTTAACCATCTGGGGGTCCTTTACCTTTTACCTTACCTTACCTTACCTATCTGTTTATTAGGGGGCATTTTGTAGCTGCGACTACACAGTGAACCAGGCAAAGCCAGTGCTTGTTTTCCCAGGGGGCACTCAAGGGCACACAGTACCGGCACATATTTTTCCGTTTGCCAAAAAGTGTGGCACTTACTGTAGCAACTTCATGGTGAACACCTGTACTTATTTTTCCGGGGAAAAGGCACTCGGCAAAGCTGCTCCATCTTGGAGTTCATCTACATGCTTGTATAAAACAAGAGAAAATAAGTGTTGGAAATCTAAAGAAACAGAAGGCATGTTTTGTCGTATGTGGTGGCAATGTAAGGTTATTTAAAAAATTATTGGAAATGATATATGAAGAACTGAGAAAAATGTTCAGAGTAACCTTTGTTTAAAAAGAAAACAAGAAGCCCTTTTATTGGGTACTAGTAGACCCGGCCACACATTGCTGAAGCTGAGCTTCAGGGACACTCTGTAGGTTTTGTGGGTTTGTCTTTTTGGGGCAGTGTGTGAATAAGTTTGTGTGCTTAATTGTTCCTTATTTGTTTGTGTGCTTGTTTTCTAGGGCTTCCGCCTCTGGGAATTGTGGGACTATCCAGGCTTGTGTGTGTGTTTGTTTCTGGCTGTTTGTTTCTGGCTGTGTGTGATTAAGTTGGTTTGTGATTAAGACTAGCTGTGGGCGGAGCTAGTCAGTGCCTGGAGGGCAGCAGTTGAGGAGGGAGCACAAGGTGAGCTGAGCTTCAGGGACACTCTGTAGGTTTTGTGGGTTTGTCTTTTTGGGGCTGTGTGTGATTTGACCCATCCTTTAGATAAAGGGTAACTGGTCTCAAGCGTTTATTGGGGCAGTCCTAGGTTTCCTTTTTGTCCTGACTTCAAGCTTTTCAGGATGGAGGGTGAGGGGACAACCGTAGTCACCTGCAATTCCTGCGCAATGTTTGTCTTCTTGCCAAAGGATGTAGGCAGCTACACCTGCAGCAATTGCAAGTTGGTTGCCCTACTAGAAGACAAGGTCCAGCAACTTGAGGCCCGTATATCTACACTTCAGAAAATTAAGGAACTGGAGCTTTTCATGGATACAGCAGAGCACACTGTCTGCACCAAGGGGGAGTCAGGGCACACCCCTGAGGAGGACAGTTCCCCAACACAGGAGCCAGATGTATGGAGGAACGTGACTCAAAGAAGTAGAAAGCCCAGGGATGGCTCTGAGTGTTTGGAGCTACGCAATCGTTTTGATGTGCTCTCCCTTGGCATGGAGGATGAAGAACAGACTTCATTTGAGGACCTCTCCCTCATCACAGTTGATGAGGAATATGAAGACGAGCAGCACAGTCAGTCCTCCGGGATTGTGCAAAAGACTTTGGAAGGGACTGCACATGGAAGAATCCCAACCAAGCCTAAGAGGAGGCGTGTAGTGGTGATAGGAGATTCCTTACTGAGGGGTACAGAAGCGGTGATCTGTGGGCCTGACAAGATGTCTCGAGAGGTGTGCTGTCTCCCCGGGGCCAAGATCCAAGATGTAACAGAGCAGCTGCAAGGAATCATAAAACCCACTGACAAATACCCCTTCCTTTTGGTCCATGTGGGAACCAATGACACTGCAAGCCACAGCCTCCAGAAGATCAAAAGTGATTATGAGGCTCTGGGCAGGAAGTTGAAGCAATTAAATGCACAAATTGTCATCTCATCTGTCCTCCCAGTTGAACGGCGTGGCCCAGGGAGAGAGAGAAAAATAGGGGAAGTGAACACCTGGCTTCGCAAATGGTGCCAGCAGGAACGGTTTGGATTCTTAGATCACGGTCTGAAGTTTCTTGAAGATGGACTTCTGGCAAGAGATGGGCTGCACCTCACAAAGGTTGGGAGGAATGTTTTCGCCAACAATCTCAAAAACCTCATCAGGAGGGCTTTAAACTGACTTATGTGGGGGAGGGAGATAGTGGTCCTGAAGGTAGGAGTCTATCAAGTGCTGAAGATGATCATCCAAATGTCAAGAGCCAAATGGAGCAAACAGCATGCAGACCTAGTAGTGGGAAGGAAAAATCCTTAAATAAGAGACTAGGGGGAATGATCAATGGTCTTCAATGTCTGTATACTAATGCACAGAGCATGGGAAATAAACAAGATGAACTTGAGCTCTTGGTACACCAAACTAAATATGACATAATAGGCATCACTGAAACCTGGTGGGATGAGTTCTTAAGACAATCATAACCTTTGGGATTTAGTGTCAGGAGTATAACGTATTCCTGGACACCGCAGAGTTAGACGCAGACTTTCTGGAAGCTTCTGGCTGTTGTGAAATTGACTAGACAGCTCAACTCAGGAACTCAGCAACTCACTGGATAACTATATACAGTATTTATTGATTGAAGCAACTAGCATCCATAAGTTACTATTTACAGACTTTACAAAATAAAAGAAACAAAACATAAAATCTTTTCCTTTCTCTGTCTCTCTCTCTCTTCAACCTAACACCACACGCTAACACCTACCACACCCACTCAGATAAAGCTGAGTTCTTTAAGTACTCCACTGACCAATCACAGGTGCTTGCTAATGGTCAGAGAGAGAGCAATCTGGGCTTTCTGCCAACTACTAATTGCTTGAAGATAACAGCTGCATTTCCTTTCTGCAGTAGGTGACTGAAATCTCTAACACCCCCTCACAGCTGTTTATCGTAGCAATTAACTCCTGTGCGTATACAGAGTTCTTTTAACTCACTTCATCAAGCAAACCCAAACTTTTACACATTTGTTTGTTCTTCACTTTGTTCAATGGCTTTGTTAACACATCTGCAACATTCTGATCACTTGGTACATAGATACATGAAATTAAATTGTTCTGTACACTGCATCTTACATTTTGATATTTCACTGACACATGTTTTGAACGTGACTTAAAACTTTCAGTATTACTCAAGGCAATGCACGCTTGATTATCAATGCAAACTTGTATTGGCTTTTCACAGTTTACATTCAGATCTGTTAACAATTGCTTGAAATACGTCAATTCAGAACATAACGCACTTAACGACGCAAATTCGGATTCTGTCGAAGAAACACTCACTATACTCTGTTTTCTTGACTTCCAGCCAATTAAAGCTCCTCCAAACATAATGACCAATCCTGTAACAGATTTTCTATCCGGTAAATTTCCCCAGTCACTATCTGAATAACAATGTAACAGTTCATCTCCTGCAGAACTAAGTTTTAACACATGGCCAATTGTTTGTTTCAAATACCTTAGCAAAAATTTCACTGCTTTCCAGGCATTAAGCGATGGCTTTGATACCTGCCTGCTAAGTATTCCCACTGCGTAACTTATATCAGGTCTTGACCATTGACTCAGAAACATTAAACTCCCAATTGCTGACTGATATAACTCAGGATGTTCAAACATAGGACTTTCATCTGTGTGAAGTGATTTAATGAATCCTAGTTCCATAGGAATAGCAGATCCTTTACAGTCTTGCATGTTATATGTTGCCAGAAGCTGTTTAATTTTGCTCTGCTGACTGATTAAACAACTCCCATCCTTTGCCCAGCACACTTCCAGACCTAGATAAGACTTAATTGGACCAAGATCTTTCACTTTAAACTTTTTGGATAGTTGTGCAGCAAATGCTTTAGTTTGTTTGTCTGACTTACTCATGTGTAACAAGTCATCAACATACACAAGGCAATACTCTTGTTTGTCACCCGTCCCACGCACGTAGACACAGTTATCAGCTACACTTTGTCGAAATTGGAATGAAATTAAAGCTGCATGTAAACATTTACTCCAAGATCTCGCGGCCTGCCGAAGACCATAAAGAGCTTTATTGAGTTTTAACACTCCGTTACCCGTCTCATACCCGGGTGGCTCAGCAAGATAAATGTCTTCATTCAAAGGTGCATGTAAATATGCGGTTTGTATGTCAAAATGGTTGACCTTAAGCTTTCGCTTCGCTGCTATAGCTAGCAGTAACCTGACACTCTCACTTTTAGCTGTAGGTGCAAAGGTTTCATCAAAGTCTAAACCAGGCTTTTGAGAAAAACCTTGCGCTACTAAGCGAGCCTTGTATTTGTGTCCTCCTGTAACCAAAGGTTTAAGTTTGTACACCCACTTGCACCCAATCACCTTCACTCCCTTAGGTGTTGCCACAGGTGTAAACACCTCATGCTCATTAAGAGATGCCATTTCTTCATTCATGGCTTGTCTCCACAAATCTGCCTGTTGTTGTGGCAATGCTAAAACTTCCTGGAAACTTTGAGGCTCTATCGTTACATTACATACACTGCCTGTGCTAGAACAATAACGATCCGGAGGTACTCCTTTGTTTTGTCGCTTTGACCTCCTAGGAGTAAAAGTTTCCTCTGTTTCATTTTCCCCCTCAGACGTTCGCCCCCCTTGCTGTTGCTTAGGAACAGGCGACGACTGATCTGCCTCTTGCTTTGGAGATAACGACTCAGCACTTTTCTCCCCCACAGTTTCTGAACTCTGAGACTCTTTTTCACTGTTAAACCTCTGGGAATCAAACCAAACCTCTGTGTTTGCATGCAATTTCTCCCAGCCAGCGTGCTCACAAAACTTGGCATTTCTAGATATCACAATTCCATTAGTACCTTCAG
This sequence comes from Lacerta bilineata, assembly GCA_900245895.1. Classification (NCBI taxonomy): domain Eukaryota; kingdom Metazoa; phylum Chordata; class Lepidosauria; order Squamata; family Lacertidae; genus Lacerta; species Lacerta bilineata. The sequence continues at coordinate 15,115 of OFHV01004333.1, read as the reverse complement.
CAAATCTGTAACCCTTTGAAAACTCTTGGTAGCCTACAAAAATTAATTGCTTAGATTTAGGCTCCCCTTTCTTTCTCATTTGCTTTGGAATCTGTACCCACGCTTTAGAACCAAAAACATGTATGATCTATCTTAGGTTTCTTTCCAAACAATTTGAAATAAGGAGTAGTACCAATTGTTTGATGGAACAGCCTATTCTGAATATAACACGAAGTTAACATACTTTCAGCCCAATACGACATAGGTAACCCAGCATCCTCTAGCATTGAATGCATCATGTCCTGTAACGATCTATTCTTGCGTTCCGCCACACCATTTTCCGGTGGACTAAAAACATTGCTTTTCCGATGCCCAATACCACGTTTCTGCAACCAATCTCTGAAAGCATTAGACATGAATTCACCTCCACGATCGCTCTGAATTCTTTTCACTTTAACAGAAAAAAACCTCTCCACTGATGCTACCCAGCTTTTGAATTTGGTAAAAACATCTCCCTTGTGTTTCATGGGATAGGCCCAAGAAAAACGCGTTGCATCGTCCACAATTGTTAGAGAAAAACGTGCTCCACCCCTGCTTACAGCAAACGGACCAATTACATCCAAATGAACAAGCTGTAGTGGTGAGTCACTTACTCTATCACTTCTGGGAAATGGAACTCTGCAAATTTTGACTTTCTTGCATACATTGCAGTCCAAATACTTATTGCAACTCTCTAGCTTGCATCCATCAGCTAACTCAGGCATTTTTAAAACACTTTTCCATCCAGCATGGCCTAACTTTCTATGCAGTAAATGTAAACAGTTGTTATGCATAGCTTTGTTGCTTAACACAGGTTGAGAATTACTGACCACTGCTGCAACTGAAGAACCAGCTTTAAGTTTAAACAAACCATCTTCTGGCTTAGCAATGCCAAGAATCTCACCATTCTTTTTAATAATACAGCTGTTGTTTTCAAAATGAACTTTAAACCCAGCTTTAAGCAAACAATCAACTGACATTAAATTGCTTCTTAGTGATGGTACATACAGCACATTCTCCAGGCACTCACGCAGACAAGGGACATATACAGAACCCCCTGAATGTACCTCAGAAGTTCTCCCATCAGCTAAAGCTACCTGACTGCTTTGTGTTTGGCCCTTAGAAACAAAAACTTTCTCTGAATTTACGATGTGTCGAGAAGCTCCTGAATCTACCACCCAGACAGTCTGTTTCTCATCAGCACACTTAACCACGGCAGTCACAAGTTGCGCTGACTTGGTGCGTTTGAAGAATTTCTTCTGTCTTTGCTGCTGCTCCTGACGCTGCTGCTGCTCCTGTCGCTGCTGCTGCTTGGCCGCCTCTGGACACCATTTTCTCAGATGCCGCGTTGACCCACAGCGATAGCACCGACGCACAGCATAAGCGGACTCTTCACCAGACGCCGGACACCACGTTGTTGTTGCTTCCCTTCTGGAACGCTGCTTGCACTCTTTACAAGCCGACCGCTTGCCGAAGCCTCTGAAATTAACGACCTGTCCTCCCGCTTCTGCCATTCTTCCAGCAAACGCCCAGTTACGTAATTAACAGTCAAATCTTCTTCTTTCATCGCTTCAAATGTCATGACTAGATTGTCCCAGCTTTCAGGAAGAGAGCTCAAAATTATAGACACTTTCTCCTGCTGGTCTAATACACAGTCTCTTTCTTGAAGCGCTGCAAATTTCATCTGCAAACTGTGCAAATGATCTTGCATTGTAACTCCAGGCTGCAACATTGCTTTATACAACGCCTTGCGAAGAAACAGTTTGGAACCTGCTGTCTCACGCACATGAAGGTCTTTCAACGCCTTCCACACGCCTTTTGCCGATTTAATCCCTCTCACATGCGGTAACTGAGAGTCTTCCAGCCCCAAGACTATGGTGGCCCTTGCTCTTTGGTCTCTGTCCTGATCTTCATCATCAGGCTTTGCAGGTGGCTTATTTACTGCCTGCCAGAGTTTCTCCCTCTGTAACACAGCCTGCATACGCTCAGACCAAAGCAAGTAGTTGTGGTCATTCAGACGCTCAAACGCCATCTGAAACGGTTGAGAAGCCATCTGAGAGCAATGTTTCCTAACAACCCAGGAACCAGCTACTCACAGCTTCCGAGAGAGAACACAGGAATCCACAGCATCCAGCAATGACACGCTGCAGCTGTTGTCTGTCTTGTGCAGTTCCACGCGTCCACAGCTTCACCAGCTTCAGCCAATCACCAGCCACAGTCTGGAACTCCCATAACCTCTTAAGACAATCATAACCTTTGGGATTTAGTGTCAGGAGTATAACGTATTCCTGGACACCGCAGAGTTAGACGCAGACTTTCTGGAAGCTTCTGGCTGTTGTGAAATTGACTAGACAGCTCAACGCAGGAACTCAGCAACTCACTGGATAACTATATACAGTATTTATTGATTGAAGCAACTAGCATCCATAAGTTACTATTTACAGACTTCACAAAATAAAAGAAACAAAACATAAAATCTTTTCCTTTCTCTGTCTCTCTCTCTCTTCAACCTAACACCACACGCTAACACCTACCACACCCACTCAGATAAAGCTGAGTTCTTTAAGTACTCCACTGACCAATCACAGGTGCTTGCTAATGGTCAGAGAGAGAGCAATCTGGGCTTTCTGCCAACTACTAATTGCTTGAAGATAACAGCTGCATTTCCTTTCTGCAGTAGGTGACTGAAATCTCTAACATGAGTCTCATGATTGGAATGTAGTAATAGAGGGATACAATCTATTTCAGAGAAATAGATCAAACAGAAAAGGAGGAGGGGTGGCATTATATGTCAGGGATGTGTATACCTGTGAAGAGATCCAGGATTTAAAACTTCAAAGCCAAACTGAGAGTATCTGGGTCAAAATTAAGGGAGAAAAAAATAACAGTGATCTCATTGTGGGAGTTTACTACAGATCGCCAAGCCAAACTGAGGACACAGATGATGCTTTCCTGGAACAGATGACCAAGTATTCAAAAGGAAGTGAGATAGTAGTAATGGGGGATTTCAACTATCCTGATATTTGTTGGATGTCAAACTCAGCCAAGAGCACAAGGTCGAACAGATTCCTCACTGGCCTTGCAGACAATTTCATTGTCCAGAAAGTGGGAGAAGCAACAAGAGGATCAGCCATTTTAGATCTGGTCTTAACCAATAGTGATGACTTGGTAAGTGGGGTAGAAGTGGCAGGATCATTAGGTGGGAGTGATCATGCTCTTCTGGAGTTTATTATACAGCGGAAAGGAGCAACCAAGCATACTAAGACTCAAATTCTAGACTTTAAGAAAGCTGACTTCAGAAAATTTAGGGAAATGCTGGGAGTGATCCCATGGTCAGTAATACTAAAAGGGAAGGGAGTTCATGATGGATGGGAGTTTGTTAAAAGGGAGATATTAAAAGCACAACTTCAAGCAGTACCAATGAGACGAAAACATGGAAGGTGCCTAAAGAAGCCAGGGTGGCTATCTAAAGAACTTTTAACTGATTTAAGATTTAAAAGGGATATGTACAAAAAATGGAAAAAGGGGGAAATCACCAGAGAGGAATTCAAACAAATAGCCAGCAAGTGTAGAGACAAAGTCAGAAAAGCTAAAGCACAGAATGAACTCAGGCTTGCTAGAGAGGTTAAAAGCAATAAAAAGGGCTTTTATGGGTATGTCCGTAGCAAAAGGAAGAACAATGAAACAGTGGGGTCACTTAGAGGAGAAGATGGTGAAATGCGAACAGGAGACAGAGAAAGGGCAGAACTCCTCAATGCCTTCTTTGCCTCAGTCTTCTCAAAAAAAGAAAACAATGCCCAACCTGAAGAATATGGGGCAGATGATTCAGCAGGGGAAACACAGCCCAGAATAAGTAAGGAGGTAATACAAGAATACTTGGCTAGTTTAGATGTATTCAAGTCTCCAGGGCCAGATGAACTACATCCAAGAGTATTAAAAGAACTAGCAGAGGTGATTTCAGAACCACTGGCAGTAATCTTTGAGAATTCCTGGAGAACTGGGGAAGTACCGGCAGACTGGAGGAGGGCAAATGTTGTCCCTATTTTCAAAAAGGGGGAAAGAGAAGACCCAAACAATTACCGCCCAGTCAGCCTGACATCAATACCAGGAAAGATTCTAGAGCAGATCATTAAGCAAACGGTCTGTGAGCACCTAGAAAGGAACGCTGTGATCACTAAAAGTCAGCATGGGTTTCTGAAAAATAAGTCATGTCAGACCAATCTGATCTCATTTTTTGACAGAATTACAAGCCTGGTAGATGAAGGGAATGCTGTGGATGTAGCCTATCTTGATTTCAGCAAGGCCTTTGACAAGGTGCCCCATGATATTCTCGTAAAGAAGCTGGTAAAATGCGGACTAGACAATGCTACCATTCAGTGGATTTGTAACTGGCTGACTGACCGAACCCAAAGGGTACTCATTAATGGCTCCTCTTCATCCTGGAGAGAAGTGACTAGTGGGGTGCCACAGGGTTCTGTCTTGGGCCCAGTCTTATTCAACATCTTCATCAATGACTTGGATGATGGGCTTGAGGGTATCCTGATCAAGTTTGCAGATGACACCAAATTAGGAGGGGTGGCTAATACCCCAGAGGACAAGATCACACTTCAAAATGACCTTAACAGACTAGAGAACTGGGCCAAAGCAAACAAGATGAATTTTAACAGGGAGAAATGTAAAGTACTACACTTGGGCAAAAAAAATGAAAGGCACAAATACAGGATGGGTGACACCTGGCTTGAGAGCAGTACATGTGAAAAGGATCTAGGAGTCTTGGTAGACCATAAACTTGACATGAGTCAACAGTGTGATGCAGCAGCTAAAAAAGCCAATGCAATTCTGGGCTGCATCAATAGGAGTATAGCATCTAGATCAAGGGAAGTAATAGTACCACTGTATTCTGCTCTGGTCAGACCTCACCTGGAATACTGTGTCCAGTTCTGGGCACCACAGTTCAAGAAGGATACTGACAAGCTGGAACGTGTCCAGAGGAGGGCAACCAAAATGGTCAAAGGCCTGGAAACGATGCCTTATGAGGAACGGCTTAGGGAGCTGGGTATGTTTAGCCTGGAGAAGAGAAGGTTAAGGGGTGATATGATAGCCATGTTCAAATATATAAAAGGATGTCATATAGAGGAGGGAGAAAGGTTGTTTTCTGCTGCTCCAGAGAAGCGGACACGGGGCAATGGATTCAAACTACAAGAAAGAAGATTCCACCTAAACATTAGGAAGAACTTCCTGACAGTAAGAGCTGTTCGACAGTGGAATTTGCTGCCAAGGAGTGTGGTGGAGTCTCCTTCTTTGGAGGTCTTTAAGCAGAGGCTTGACAGCCATCTGTCAGGAATGCTTTGATGGTGTTTCCTGCTTGGCAGGGGGTTGGACTGGATGGCCCTTGGGGTCTCTTCCAACTCTATGATTCTATGATTCTATGATTCTATGATTCTATGATTTTGTGGAAACAGCCCTGAGACATTCCCGTCACCTGTTGTTTTTTCCTCTCCCATTCCCCCCTCCCTGTCCTCTCTCGTCGCGGACTCTCTCTCTCTTTAGTCTGTGTGTGGCTTCCCTCTGACGACCCCCCTGTCCCACCCACCCTCTCCTCTCTCCTCCTGGGCTGCCTGACTCCCCCCCCCACTGGAAGGAGACCCCGTTTTCACTTCCCTCCCCACAGTTTATCCATTTGAAATGCTGCCTGCCTCCAGTAAAAATGCTAGCTCTGCCGCCCCCGCGCACACTACCCCGCTTCCGCCTACCAAAGTTGGGTTGGTTCTCCAGAACCAGCAATGGTGTCCAGCATGCTTTCAGCTTTGCTACGTTCCCCTCCCAGTTTTGGGCTGTTAGCAGAGCAATTTTAGCTATTTCAGAGTCACTCACGTAGCAGGAAGATGGTCTGTGTGTAAAGGAGCTGCAGCAATAAATCTCTCAGGAGCCGGCGTCTTCCTTAAGTAGAAGTTTTATTATTTACAGCACAAACGACCCAGCATGGCTAACTCCCTGGCACAGCAGAACAGAAAGAGAAAGCGTCCCAAACGCTGACTCACAGAAAAACAGCACGTCATGTGATCAGAGCAGTTTTAACCCTGTAAGCTCTGAAATATATCACAGCCTGTGGTCTTTGACGTCCACTGGAGGGTGCTGTTTTTTGCACAAATTCACGAATTTACCTGGGAAAGGTGTGATATTTTTGCAATCTAGGTACCTAAGAACCTTCCCATATGGCCAAGGAATGTTGTGTCCAAATTTGAAGGCAATCGGTCAAGTGGTTACGGAGCATTGCAGCTACATCAAACGACCCATCTTGAACGTTTATATATATATAGACTACAGGAATGGATCTACCTAAAAAACATAAGAATCTGTTTTATGTATGAGACAACGGCCGCCCGGATATTGCTAGCCCAACATTGGAAAGAAGAAGTAGTCCCCACCAAAGAAGACTGGCAAATTAAGTTAATGGAATATGCTGAAATTGCTAAATTAACCAGGAAACTTAGAAATCAAGATGACATCAAATTTAAAAAATAATGGGAATTGTTTATTGCATATTTACAAAAGCAATGTACACAAGTTAACACATTAGCAGGATTTTAAAAGACACTTGTGATACTATAGACAATGTACAAAATTGGAATTAAATAGAGATAAAGATTTTATTGACATTCACAAATGAAAATAATATAAAGGAACGGGGGGGGAGTCAGGGGATTCACGTAATCCCATTCTGTGCAATCAATATTGATTGTATATATAGTTGTTTTAAATGTTTTATTTTATGTCTTTTAAGGTAATGTTTTTGCTATTATGAATATATATATATAGATCATCTACATGCTGAGGGTATATATAGAGGGAGAAAAAAGATCTTTAAAAGAAAGGCTAGTTTAGAGTAATTTTTAGCAATCTCGCTGCAAGTGTGGGACTCTGCAGAGCAGAGGGACTCTGGTGCTCACGGTCAATGTGAAGCCTCTGTGGGGTTAGAGCACTTTATTAATAGAGCCACAAGGCAGCTCTTCCACAGCAGCTTAGCAGCATCCAAGAGAAGAGCCTTCCTGGACCCAGCAAATATCGCCCCCAGGCCACTCTTCTAGCCCCTGAAACTCTCAAGCAGGGAGACTTGGGTCAAGGAGATCAGGATTTCTCCATCCCCTTCACTGTAAGGTGTCCTTTTATTCTTGAAGTAGTGTCAGTATCAGAGTGTCTGCTTTGCATGCAGGAAGTCTCAGGGTCATTATCCAGCATTTCCAGGTAAAGATGTGAATGTCATCGCAGTGTTGTGTAGTGGTTAAGAGTGGTAGCAACTCGTAATCTGGTGAACCGGGTTCGCTTCCCCGCTCCTCCACATGCAGCTGCTGGGTGACCTTGGGCTAGTCACACTTCTCTGAAGTCTCTCAGCCCCACTCACCTCACAGAGTGTTTGGCTGCGGAGGAAAGAGAGGGAAAGGAGAATGTTGAGCCGCTTTGAGACTCCTTCGGGTAGTGAAAAGCGGGATATCAAATCCAAACTCCTCTTCTTCTTCTTTCTCAAAATCCTGGAGATCTGCTACAAGTCAATGAAGCCAACATTGAGCTACATTGACCAATGGTCCAACTCAGTGTATTACAGCTTCCTATGTTCCAATACTTTCCACTCCTGAATGGCAGACATCTTCTGCTTGGGGCATAGGCTTAGATTTCTACAGGAATTCTTCCTTGCATTCCATTCTGAAAGATGACAACTGATCATCTCCGTCCAAATGCTCCATTTCTGTGTGAGAGATCCTGGAAGTGAAGTTAGTACTGTAGCCGGGGTTCACCATGGTGCAGGATACATTCGCCAACCTCAGCACCACAGTGCTTGCCCTGAGGGGCTTCCCTGGGCTGGAGGCGGTCCATGGCTGGATTGGGATCCCCATCTTCTCTGCCTACCTGGCAGCCATCCTGGGAAACTGCACCATCCTCTATGTCATACGGACGGAACCCAGTCTGCACCAGCCCATGTACTACTTCCTGGCCATGCTGGCCACCACCGACCTCTGCCTCTGCCTCGCCACAGTGCCCACAGTGCTGGGCGTCCTCTGGTTCCAGGTGAAGAAGCTCAGCAAGGAAGCCTGTGTAGCTCAGCTCTTCTTCATCCACTCCTGCTCCTTCATGGAGTCAGCTGTGCTCTTTGCCATGGCCCTGGACCGATTCCTGGCCATCTGCTCACCTCTGAGGTACGCAGCGCTGCTGAACTCCAGCAGGGTGGCCAGAATTGGACTGGTCCTCCTGCTAAGGAGCACCTTGTTCCTACTGCCTCCTGTGCCTTTCCTCTTGACATTTCCCTACTGTCCACATGCTGTCCTTTCCCATTCCTACTGTCTGCACCAGGATATGATTCGTGTGGCATGCGCCAAGACAACCTTCAACAGCCTCTATGCCCTCACCTTAATCCTCCTGACCATGGGTTCTGACCTGCTCTTCATCCTCATGTCCTATGGCCTCATCCTGAGGACAGTCCTGGGCATGGCCTCCGACAACCAGGGCCACCGCAAGGCCCTGGGCACCTGCGTCTCCCACATCTGTGCAGTCCTGGTCTTCTATGTCCCGGTGCTTGGGCTCTCCATCGTACACCGGTTTGGACAGCATGCACCTACCCTCCTCCACGTCATCATGGGCAATGTCTACATCCTCCTGCCACCCCGATGAACCATCATCTACAGCATCGAAAAAACAAAGCAGATCTACAGCAGGATCCTCAGAATGGTCAGGAACTCCAGAAGGATTTGTCGGCAGACCCCTCAAGTGTCCCAACAGCCTGTGTTTTGTTAGCCCAAAAATGGAAAATGAGCAAGGTCCCAACTAAAGAAGAACTGATGGAATATGTGCAGCTTGCAGATCTAACATATAGAATAAGAGAACAAGAAGAACATATGTTTAAAGAAGACTGGAAAATGTTGAATTTATGAGGGGAAACGGTGTACACCTGAAAATGTTGGCAGCGTTAAGATAAATTCAACAGTGTAAACAAGTCTTGATGGGCGTATTCATGGCGTATTCATGGAATACAGAATGTTTTAGTTTATGTAAAATATGCAGGGATTTACAGTATGCAAAATGAACCATGGAAAGAGAAGAAGTCACTGACATTTTAAGGTTATTTAACGAATATTTTAAATTGAAAAATTGAAAACTTAATAAAAGTTATACGCACAAAAAAGAAAAGCAGCTTTTTTCCATCCCTATCTCAAGAGTTTCGTTTGCCGACATGCCCCTTGGGCTCCCACTATGAAGCAGCGAGGAGGGCATGACTTCAGTGGGGGACGCAGAAGGCACAGCTGACTGAGCAAGCAGACGGATGCGCCCCTTGGTGGGCTGGGCATGAGCTGCCCATTCATGCCAGTCCTGGCACCTCCAAGCCCTATGTGATGGGGCAGGGACAGTGCTCAGAGCCAGGCTGGGATTCAGACACTTCGTTGGTAGGTGAGCAGCAGGGGCTCCAGGAGCAGGCAGGGGTTGACCCAGTGTCAGGACTGTGGACGTGGCTGCCCTAGAAGACAACTCAGAAACTTCAGTTGGTCCAAAGTGCAGATGCCAGAATCCTGACTGGAGTTCTGTTTAGATCGCACATGACATGAGGAAGAACTTTCTGGCACTGAGAACCACCATGTTCAAAGTTAAACAGCCTCCCCTGGGAGGTTGTGGACTCTCCTTCCTTGGAGGTTTTTTTTTTTAAAAAAAATATTTTTTTAAATATCATTTTTTTATTTATATATATAAATACATTAGGAAAAAACTATCACATCTATCTTCTTTATTATTATTATTTTATTATTATATATATTCATTAGTATATATCTATAATATATATACACAACACACACAAACATATACAGCACAGCACACACACACGATTGGAAAAACTATCACATTTATCTTTTTCAGCATAGGTTGGATGGCCACCTGTCATGGATCATCTAGTTGAGATTCCCGCATTGCAGGGTGTTGGGGTCCCTTCCAACTTCTTCTTCTTCTTAAAACCCTAAATGACTCGAATATTTGAAAGGCTGCTTCCTTGCCTACAGACCCTCTCAGGTCTTGAGTTCAGCAGAGGGGGCCCTGGGGCGGTGGCCTGAGACAGGGCCTTCTCTGCAGCAACCCCCGTAAGCTGTGGGACTCCCTTCCCAGAGAGGTGCGCTGGGCACCTTCCCCAATCCCCATACCTTCTGCAACTTGACATGTGTTTTAAGGGCCCACCTTATTCTCATGGTTGCAAGTGGCCTTGAAGTGGTTTTTAATGTTGTTTTTTGATGCTGTGACCACCCTGTGACCTCAGGGTGAAGGCCATCAATGAATGAATTGGTGCTGGGGTGACAACCCACTGGGGCCCTCCCCAAGATCAGGCTCTTCATCCACAGTCTCGCTCCCAGAGCCCTTGGGTGATTCTTGAGTCCCCGTTGTGGCTCACCCCCTACCCACTTGGTCCCCCCCCGATCATCAGCTGACGACTCCTCAAGCTCCTCCCACCCCTGGTCCTGATCCAGCAGGCATGCCCACAACTTCTCCCAGGGCCCTGGGGAGAGCCACACCGAAGGTGAGAGAGGCAGGCGATCTGTTCTGCCACCAGGCAACTTCCCCATGCCCTCTGTGTGGTTTGCAAGGGTGACATGGTGGAGTGGGAACCATGTACCTGAAGGGATTTTAAGTCGAAAGCCAAAACATTTTTAAAAAAATAAATAAACATGTTTTTGTTGGTTATATATTTATTTATTTATTTATACCCTGCCATTTTCCCTGTCAGGGACCCAAGGCAGCTTACAGGTAACAATAAGAACAACTAAAAACACAGAGAAAGGAATCATCAAGAATCAGCCCTGGGCTCTTCTCCTCTAATCTCACTTGCAGATTTCTCACTGGGGCATCTGGTCGGCCGTGGTGAGGACAGGATGCTAAACTAGATGTGCACCCTTTGGCCTGATCCAGCAGCCTCTTCTTATCCTCTTGTAAATATAGGAACAACACCATGTCTAAGTAATGAGCTTAGCTTCAGAATGGGCAGGACAGAAATCACTGAACGAACCAATATATTTGTGAATAAAGGTAAAGGCTTCCAGATGTTTTGGGTGTGTGGTGTGGTGTGGTGTGTTCACTCGCTACCTAACCCTCCCTGACTTGTTAGTACCTCTTTCTTGGGCATATTATATTTTTTGGCTATGGAAGTATCCAACTCACCCTCTGACTGCAGAAATAGAAAAAGCACTAGGGGACACCCAATAGAATAAATGTTTATTTTTGTTTTGCCTGTTTATGAAATGTGTTCCTATAGCATCCCAATATAAACGTTCTGTCGTGCATCCCTTGTGCCGCTTCCTCGTGGTTCCCTCTTCTGCTGAAACACCTCTGGCCCAGATGGCACAGTTTATGCCGAGAGGGATCAAGCCTCTCCATGGAAGGGCCTGGGCTGGGAGAAAGACATCTGGCTGCACTGGGAGGACAGGCTTGCTGGACCACGATGGGCACAATCAGATGGCTGTGAGCCAAGGGAAGGAGAAAGGAGCCAGTGCAGACCCTCCAATGACGCACTGCAAGGGAGTCACCTCCGCCTCTCTCCATCCCCTCTTGGCCTCAAGGTGCTTCGAAGACACCCAAATTATCTCCTTTACGCACCTGCTGGGTTTCAGTGGCTAGGACGTGGGGTTCAGCAATCGAGGGACCAGGAAGGGAAGGCTAGACAGGAAGATGTGGATGTGTGGGGAGCCTTTCTCCAGAAGGCGGTGATCCTGCGAGCTGATGAGGGGTGTAGAAGAGAAGGACCGCGCACTAGAGTGGGGAGACGCAGGTGTTGGGGCCTTGGCTCGCTCGTTCCAGGAGGCAATGCTCAGCACGGTTCTGAAGGATCAAGATGTAGGAGACAAGATGAGCAAGAGTCCAGTCCCAGGGGTGGAGAGGAGGTACGAAGAGGCCGTAGCTGCTGTTGAGGGAGGTGTCCAGCACTGGCCAGCTTCAATCACGTCAGGGTTGCAAGCAGTAAGAGTGAGAGAGCTTGGTGGCTTTTGCAGAAGGGCAACCTCCTCAAGAGGATGGGAGCTGGGAGTCAGCCCAACTCCCCGGATGACAATGGCCAGCCCGAATGCAAACCAACCCCGCTCTGCGTCAACATTGGGAGACGTATCCTCGAGGGTGGCCGTATTGCGACATAAGCCGGTCCGACAGGCATGGCCACAGGCCAAGAGGACTCCAGGATGGAGAAAGTGGGATGAAGAAGAGCTGGGTGAGGCAGGATCAGCTGGCAACCATCCCTGGAGCCCAAGGCGTACACCTTGAGCTCGTTGCAAGGTGGAGATGGACAGGCCGATGTCTGCCAGGGAACAGCATGGAGAGGAAGCAGGTAGATGGGCTCGTGGAGCCGTTGGATGCCGCTTGATCACGGCGAGGATCAGGCGTTGCCGACAAGTGCAACAGTACATGAAAGTTCAGAATGGGCATGTAGAGCCAGGGCTGAGGTCCAGCCCCAGGGCCAGAGATGCCTGCCAGAAGAAGAGGGAGGCCGCCCTGCACATGCTGTCAATTGAGGGGTGAGCATCATGGGCCCGAACGCTGCTAGGAACACCAACGATCACCCTGTGGTCCAAAATGAAACACAGAACAACAGAACAATGTGCTTTCCAGACAATCGACTTAATGGCGTTGACGTCTCCTTCCTTGGAGGTTTTCAAGGCAGAATGGGGGGTTGGGTGGCCACCTGTCAAGGTTTTGAGCTTGATTCCCAGGCAGTTCAGGGGGTTGGCCTGGGTGACCCTTTGGGGTAGCTCTCACTCTACATTCTATGGCTTTATGATTCCAAACCCCTTCTCATTGTCACCAGGCTATTCCAGAGTGAAGGCCATGCCGCTCAAAAGCAGTGTTCTGAGGCTCAGACGGGTCTGATTAAACCAGGCCAGAACCTCAGGACTTGCCTAAGAGAAGCCCTTGCACCAGGGGGGTACCCAGCATCAAAAACTGGGGGGGGGAGAGCCCCAATGTCGTCTTCTCTCCCGCATACTAGCAAAACGTGGGGCTCTAAAAGCCTGCCAGTTTTCCAACCTTCACCATCGATTCCCAGCCTTTCGCTGCTGGAGGAGACTAGTGCCTTCTTTCCCTCCCCGATCTTGCCCCCTTCGGCCACCAGCGGTGCCAAGGGAGAAGCACCGAGGTGGAAGCATCGCGGAGCGCCTCCGCGTCTGGCTCCCAAAGGCAGCCATCGTGCTCGCCAGTGGGGGCGGCTGTCCAGGTCCCGGGTGAGGCCTCTCCGCTCCTCCCCGAGAAAAGAGGAGGAGGCGTTCGCCTCCCCCCCTGGCTCAATCTGGTTTTCGGGGCTCCTGCTCTTCGCCAGCGTCCGCCCTGGGGCACGCAAGCTGTCTAGCCATTGCGGAGTTGCCGCAATGGGATGCCTGGGGCCTGGCGGCGATGGTGCTCGCAGTCTGGCTGCTGCAACCTTCGTTGCTTCTGGGGGGGCAGTTGCCCCCCCACAGCCCCTTGCTGGGTCGTTCCATGCTTGCCACCCCATCTGATGGGGGCCACCTGTCCAGGTGAGAAAACTCTGAAGGGTTGGTAGCCAACAATGGCTCTACCTGGTGATAACCCTCAGGGCCCTTCCAACTTCTGATCTCTATGAGCTGTGTCAAGTAACAAAAGAGCTCCATGCAACTGCCACTTACAACCCACATCCGTCCTGCTTGATGACCTCTCAGCAGCCCTGAAGCAGGTGAGGGGACCTGGGCACCCAGGAGCTTCATGGCTAGGCAGGGATAGCGGAGCCTGCCAGCAGAGGGAAAAGGTTGAAGGCTCAGGGGCAGAGCAGAGGCTTTACATTGAAGCTCTTGCCCAAATACACTCCCTTGCAATGCAATCCTGCACACGCTTATGTCTTGAGTTGGTGGGAGTCCGGTCTCGATGACACACCTGAGTCCCTTCAGTTCTTGGGATCCTGTATGGGGGGGGGGTAAAATTGTGAGAGGCAATCTTGCCAAACCAGCCGCTCTGTCTAGGCATATTTGGCTGGCTGGTTAGCATCACAATGAGCATGAGTCTGTTAGAGACGTGCTGTGTGCTGCAGAGGAACTGGTGCCCTTTTCCGCCGCCTCCAGCAGAATCACATAGCCAGATTTTAGTGTGGGATGAAGGCTGAGCTTGGAATGAGGCTGGAAGGCTGGGGAGACAGAGACCAGCTTGCTCTGTGCTGAGAAAGCAAGATCTGGCTTGGGGTTAAGTGTCAGGGTTTGAAGCCAATGAGGAGGTAGGAGTGTGTGGCAAGTCCCCCTGGCGAGGCTGCCACCCACGGAAAGAATCTGGGGAAAATGGAGGAGTTCATACCTGGGAATGACTAGTGGCAGCAACTCGCTTTGGACGAGGAAGAATCAGAATGGGAGAAAGGGGAAAGACCGGAACAATAGCAGAAGTTGAGCCAGAATCAGGCCCTTGAGGAGAGAATGGCGGGGCCTCCCCTCCTCTCCTTCTCAGCTGTAGATCGTAGAGCTGAAGAACTGACAGGGTAACAATTAGGAGGCAGCTGCAACTCGGTGAAGAGATGTAGTTACGGCCGGCTACTTTAAAAGAAAGGCCGCGCTCCCTTCACTAGTACCTGCATCTGTGGTACTGAGGTGTGTGCTTGCTCTGTTGCTGAACTCCTGGCCTTGTCCTAACTTGGCTGGTTCCTGACTTTGGGCTTCTCTTGACCCAGTGCTGATACCTGACTTTGACTGCTTCTGACCCGGACTGTTTGACTCGTTACTGACTCTGACTGCTGCACTTCAGCACGCCAACTTGTTGGTGCACTAACATTAGGTGTGAGCCCCTTCATCCTGTGCTCAGGTTGTGTATAGAGTAAATGAAACCCTCTTTTCTAAAGATACCCAGTCTCTGCTGACCCTTCACCCCAAGGGAAAATGAACCCTGGCTTAAGGTCTTGGTAGCTCTGGAGTCTCTTGCCACTCTGAGACTGGGACAGCCTAGTAGCATTTACGGGGGAAGTTGCCCTATGTTTGGCGGGGTCTGCCCAGAATAAAATGCATACAGACTTGCAGTCTTCCCATGGTGGGGAGAGATAAAATCCCAAGCACTTACCAGAGTCACATTGGATGGCTGTGGTGGCCGTGTAGGTTCT